>JAQIXP010005099.1:0-10778 GCA_034700285.1 Proteroiulus fuscus | reverse complement strand
ATGTGCACAGCCATTAGTTTGACGTAGCGAATGTGCACAGCCATTAGTTTGACGTAGCGAATGTGCACAGCCATTAGTTTGACGTAGCGAATGTGCACAGCCATTAGTTTGACGTAGCGAATGTGCACAGCCATTAGTTTGACGTAGCGAATGTGCACAGCCATTAGTTTGACGTAGCGAATGTGCACAGCCATTAGTTTGACGTAGCGAATGTGCACAGCCATTAGTTTGACGTAGCGAATGTGCACAGCCATTAGTTTGACGTAGCGAATGTGCACAGCCATTAGTTTGACGTAGCGAATGTGCACAGCCATTAGCAAACTAATGGCGGTGCACATTCGCTATTCGCACATTCGCTATTTGAATAAAATGAATGGAAAAAAACTACTTCTATTGTTATAAAAATCCAAGTCACGAACAATTTTTAAAAATTAAACTAACGAATGGTACCATTCACTACTCTCAACTTTTAGGAATGATACCTTGCAATATATTCGCTACTCTTCACTTCTGTAACTTTAACAATTATTGGTTTTAACTAATTTCTGTAACTTTAGGTTAATTAGGGACACTTCCTGAATTCCAGGATCACAATTGTTCACTTTTCTCATTTTTGGAACACTGGCTCATTCGCTACTTGTGAATTAAGCCATCGATTTCAAGTATTAATTATGCTGACTTTTTTTCAGCCAGAAAACTGCTAGATCAAATCGGAACCATCTATGATGCTGAAGATTGGACAAACGACAAGGCCAATTTGCCAGATTTGCTTTACAACTTGTTTTCCAGAAACGGAGCGCCATATTTCGACATCGGCCTGGATGTCACTCCAACAAATCCAAATCAAAGTATAATCATGGTACATTAGATTTTGATCCAGATTAAATGAAACATTTAATATGTGCTCTATAGTAATATAGGCACGTATTTATTTTATATTCAGATTTCATTGCCAACCTATTCTGGACTCATATCAGAATACAAGTACAGAGTGTACTTGCGAAGAAAATTGGACGAAATTATGGTAAAAATCTTACATCCCAATGGGGAGAAATTATAACAGGGTTCATAAGTGCCTTGAAAGTCCATGAAAAATGAGCAAGTGATTTCAAGGCATTGAAAGTTCGTTAATTTTGATGATGGTCCTTAAATATCCTTGAAAATTGATTTTGATTATAGGTAGTTAATATTTAAGCTATAAAAGTAGACCTAAGAGCCAATTGTACCAACAGGGGTTAACATTAACCCTCTGTTAATCTTAGATTTTCTCTCCATTCCTGAATTTCCATTGGCCCAAATCAGTCACATGATCATAATAACCCAGGGTTAACACATTACTGTTTTTGGTGCAACTGGCCCTTAGTCTGCCAAAAAACGAAGTGATTTTACTTTAAATTAACTTAAAAATTACACACACACACACACACACACATCTAGATTATGCATCAGGACTTTTTATCCTGATGCAAAATTACAAGCGTAAAAATTTTTTTTTTATCTAGGGAAAGTCAGGGGATTTTCCAAAAACTAGTGAAAAGTCAGGGAAATTGTTATAAAAAACAAACAAATGAAAATCAAGATAAAAATGGTACGAATGCAATGGTGTAATCTCAGTCAGTGCAGAAATAGTTTTAAAATTGTTAAGAAAATTTAAGGAATTGGTCAGGGGAAAATCAGGGAACTCAATTGGTAAAGATTAGTGGATACTCTGCTTTATTTTGACACTATAGATGGACGTTTTAGCTCAAAACAAGACATAGGGCCTATATAAGAGTATCCTTGAAAACTGAATAAATGGACCCCGTTATAAGGCAGGCATACTGTTATCAAATTTTAAAAGGGAAAGTCTCACTTTAGGTAAAGTCCATAAAAGATAAAGACACGATGATAAAACAAAATGGCGTTTTAGCAGTTGTCAATTACTTGGAATTATCATTTACAATTCTTTTACTGTATTACAGCGTGAAGAAGAGATGATGGCATCTAGGACCTCGAGAGAAGTTGAACCCGATACCACTGACAGCGATTACGTGAAAAATTCCAACGTAACAGTAGATGGCCCATTTCTATACAAGTACCTGCAGGTTTGCCCATTTTCCCATGACATTCCAAAATGTAGAAAACCCTTTACAAGTAGGCCTATTGAAATGAAATCCCTCTTAAAGATATCCACGAATCGGAAAAAGGACGAAAAGATGTTCGACATACTGCGCTCTTACTTCAACCGAACGGCCAACGATACCAGGCAAGCAGCTCTGGAGCAAGAGCTGGAAACTTTCATATCGGATTTACGAGATGTCAGTAATTTCATCACTTCTGGTAAGACACTTTGCAAGCATTCAATAAAGTCATCTTGGATATCTGTTTTGTGCAGCACATACCACAACCCAAGCAACTTCAAGTGGCTGATGACAACAACGAGTTGGACAAATTGTACGCCATTAAGGATCTTCATCAATTGTTTGGAGAGGTAGGCCTAAGCCAAACCAAAGAATTGTAAATGTTTCGTAGAGCTAACAGTAAAAATAATTCAATTGAAGGTGGATTGGAAGAGCCTTCTGGAACGCTTGTTCCGGCGCCAGTTCAGCGATGATGAAATCATAGTTGTGGCGAATCCAGCTTATATGAAGGCGCTTCAGAGATTGTTTACCAATTTCGGACCAAGGTGAGCTCCAGATTTCTGGACTTCAGAAATTTTCATTTAATAATTCAGGAAAATAGTCTAGATAGCCACTAGAAAGTCAGAAATTATGGGAAATATGCAACAACAACAAAAAAAGAAAAACCTGTTAAGTTATGGGATAAAAGGTACACCCAGACTCCAGGAAGAAAACTACAAAAAGTCAATAATGAATTATCTGAAAATAAATCTGAAAGTACTGTGCTTTCAAGTTTACTTTCAGATACATAGGCTGTTTGTATTGGTTTTCCGTATATACCGGTATATTCGAGTATAATAATTATAAACTGATTTGGAAAGTGCCCTCCAGTGCTGTTTTGCTATTGCCCGAGGTGTCAGCAACACTTGAAATTTTCACATTTTCAAATTGCAAGGAAAACAGTTTTTCACATTTTTCGCAATCAGATTCTCCAAGACATTTTGAGAATTCACAGATAGAATTTCTTCAATATAATCTTATTCATCTTACGATTTTCAAGAGAACGGTAAACGGTGCATCATACTGCAATCTGACACATTTTAAAATAAGCTAGCTTGTCTGACATTGCAGGTCAATGGCAACCCTAAAAATATTCTCCTTCCTACACGAAGTAAAAGTGCATAAATTTTCCTTGAAGTTCTCAGATTTCAAGGCCCTTGGCTAACTTTCCCTACCTTGCCAGATATTTGCCTCGTAGGTAGTTTTACTCCCCTACACTTTCCTAATTTCTTTGGCTTAAATTAACTCCCCAAATCCTCAATAAAATAGTAATTGCAATGTTTTTAAACACTGATCTAATACAAGCTCGATTTAAAAATTAACTAAATCTTTACTAACAGGGTTGTTAACAATGCAGCACTCGGCATGTATGCCCGTGATGTTGTATGGGAGCTACTTTATCCAGAGGTGAGCCGTATATGGTCGTACGAATACGAATATTTTGTATTTAAATATCAATAATATCAAAATTCTAGAAAATAGCAACCTTCATATTACATAACCCACTATATTACTTTTAATTAGGAGGATATGGACAGGTGGGAATTCTGCGTGGATGCCACAAAAATGGTGCTTCCGCAGGTGCTGTCGGCCATGTATGTCAGGAGCTATTCTCGAGAGCACTTACAACACGTTCGACAAGAGGTAAGAACTCGCCGCATTTGTATTGCATATGAGTTAAATGGCTCTTAACCTATTTCTTTTATAGGCCTAGTACCTGTTACATTCGCAATTAATTGTTAACTAATGAAATCATTTATCAACTCCAACAAGCTAATATGGTATATTTTAGGCTAAATGTTAATCTGGTACTAGCTGGAACTTTTAATGCCATGTGTGTTAACAGCTGGTCTTTGGAAAACCTAAATGCTAGCTAGTTAAAATTCCAAGAAATTTGGAATGAAATACAGGGTGATTTAAAAAACAAAACTAAGCAGGCTCTCTCCAATGGCTTAAAAATCTGCATTCTTCGGTATGTATTTTTTGAGAATTCCAGGAAACATTACAATATTCTATGAAAACTTTACGAATGAATCTCACGACAGATTTTGTATGATAAAATATTTACTTGTATCCCACAAGTTTTCTTGTTCTTGTCATTAGATGGCAAATTTGCTCCTATAATGATACCGAGCAAAAGAACGGCGTAAATATTCCATTACTGGCAATTACAAGTCAATGGAAATTTACGCCGTTCTTTTGCTTGGTTTCACTATAGACTCCCAGTTAAGCTGATAATTTGGTCCCTATACTAGGGTATTTCACAGTAAACTGCCAAATTTCTAAATGTCAAAAGTACAGTAAATCGCATATTATAAAATACAAACTTTGGAAAACTGCAGATTTTCCATAGGTTGTATCTCATAATTACTACGGATCAACTACACTTTTATTAGAAAATACTGCAAAAATAATGTAAAATTATGTTTACTATAGAACTTCTTTTGCTGAGATTTCAGAGCAGTGCTCAAGAGCAAAAAGGAGTCTGAAAATCTCAATTAATTTTGCATGATATAATTTATGACTGCTATGGGTAGCAGTCTAAGTGTAAAATTGTTTACAATAATTTTCTTTTGCTTTCTACAGAGGCTAAGATGAGAATTCTTAAGATGAGGCTAACTATATTTACAATAGTGCACTTACCCATAAAATCCTAAAGTAGGCCTAGCTGTTTCTCAACATTTCCAGCTTTTTCCACATCTTTAAAAGACAATATTCCCACAGCTGGTCACTTCCTGAAAAAGAAAATCATATAGTTTAAAATCTAATTCAACTACACTGTACCAGAGTGCATTCATAGTTATTTCTGCCCGGCAACTGGGATGTCTCGTATACAATTCCTTGGCTCGTACTGATAAATTTTAATTTTTTTCAGGTGACTGATATTTTCGTGAATTTGAAAAAGACCTACCAGAACATCATCGATAATAATAAGTGGCTAGACAGCCAGAGCAAGGCAAAAATTAAGTTAAAGGTAAAGCAGAGCGAAACCAAATAGATGGTTTAATTCAGAAGTCACCAATTTGCAAAAAGTGGGTTTTGAGATAATAGCGTTTTCGTGGAAAAATGGTATAACTTAGAAATAAATAATGTTAGAAGGCAGAAATTTGGTGAACGGATAGAACAATATGTATACTTTATAGGGAATGTGTTAATTTTTATTCAATAATTAAATTAGTCAATTAATTAAGTAATTTGTGAACTAAAGGGCTTAAAAATGCAAATTTGCCCTTTTGAGTTTAACTAATTTTGCAGGAATGCAAAATAAATTAAGTGTGAAGTCGCCAATTTGCACATCTATGAGTTTTCCTATTGAATAAAATAGAATGCAACAAAAAAAAGGGGAAAAAAAGAACGAAAATTGTCAAATTTGCCACTTTCTTTTTAATAAAAATCCAGGTATGGAGAAATTTTTAAAATGTAAACTGACGAATTGTACTATTCCAGCGGTACTATTCACCACTTCTAACTCTTAGAAATGACAGGTTGTGGCTTATTCACCACTTTTCACTTCTGTAACTTTAACAATCATTTTTGACAAATTGGCGTATTCACCACTTCTGAATTAAGCCATCGAAATGCAGTCATGCAGTTTCTCAGCTTGTGGTAATTTACTTGCAAAAATTTTGTGTTTCAGCTCGAAAAAATGACTGGTTCGTTTGTGAGCAAAGATTACTTGTATAATGACACGACCATTGAAAAGTCTGTGGAAAATGTAAGTAACGATTTTGTAACACAAGCTATGATGCCCCTCGTCCATTATGGAATACTTGAATAGTCCCTCAATGAATAACTTGGCTTATGATTCAATTAATAGATCACTATTAATGAAGAGCGCTTCTTCGAGAACGTCATAACTGGTTATGAGCTGGCCCGTCTGGAATCTTACGATCTGGGTGACAGGATCATAACCAAGATATTATTTGAGTAAGTTTACCGTTTCTCGTAAGCCTCTACTACGAGAAATTAGTTTTTAAACCTGCATTACCAATTAACAGGGAATCCATCAGGGTCAACCCATTCACCATCAATGCATACTACTTGCCCAGTTTCAACACAATAGGTGAGTTTACGATATTTGGTTCATAATAACTAAATTAAAAAATTGTAAGAGGGAATCCATCATGATCCAAATGTCTCTCATTAGACGTAACGTTGGGCCTTCTGTCTCCTCCCTACTTCTCCTCTGACCAGCCCAAATATGTTACGTATGGAAGTCTGGGCACCACAATTGGGCACGAGATAACGCACGGTTTTGACACTACAGGTACCCATGTATTATACTCAAATGTTTCTAATACTAATGGAAATTTTTCCTCAAAATATAGGAATATCACAGAAATTTTTGCCATATAATTTGTGATACATTGAAACCTTAAGGAATTTATAGAAAAAATGCATAAATTTATAACGTGGTTCTTACATAAAGTCAAAATCTTGACATTTGAGAATGGGTTGTCCATGCTATTCCGTATTTCCAATTCTTTAGGGTTATAATTAATAACTACTGTATCTCCATTGAGGCTTACTGAAATATACAGGAGTTATTAATGGCTCTTACACATTGAAAACAAAAAACCAGGACTTTCAAGGATTTTTATTCAAGCATTTCCAGAACGTTTTTTTCAACAAACATTACCAAACCAAGTTAACATTTTTCTTTTAATAATTCCATCAGCTTGTTCATTTCCTGACAAATTTGAAAATATATACAGATATATCAATAAATTCTAGGACTTTCAAGGATTTAAAAATGTTTCCAGGATCAGGGTTTTCAAGAATTTCCAGGATGCGTGGGAAACCCGTTATAAATAATGGGAACAAAATATGGGAACTACATGTAGGACCTCTGTGTGTTTCATAACTCACTTTTTTATGCATGCCCATCGATACATTTTCCAGGCATCAGATATAATGAATTGGGCTACAAAATGCCACTGGCAAATGGGATCTTAACTCCCGAGTCGACGCGACTTTATCAAGCTCGAGCAGGCTGCTTCAGGGAGTTTTACGAGAACACATTCCAGCAAAATGTGATATTTCATGACGTAGAGGCTGTAATAAGTGTAAGTGGAAAAAAAAATTATCCACTTTTGAGACTTTGCCCCTTGCTGCCTCACTTAGGATTGTTTCTACCACAGTTTGACGGGAATTTTACCCTGAACGAGAACCTGGCCGACAATGCCGGGATTGATGTAGCCTATGAGACGTACCAACGGCTCGTTCGAGAAAGAGGCCCTGAAGTGCGTCTACCTGGTTTGGATCTGACTCAGGAGCAGATTTTCTTTCTAAGTGCTGCTCAGGTAATGTAACTACCATATAGGGGGTAACTACTTTTTCACATGATTCCCCGTTACAACTTTACGATTTTGTTCACATTTTGTACACCCCAACCATGTACTTTTATCACACTCTTAAGTTCCATTTTTCCGAAATAAATTTCAGGCATCCTGTGTCATCATGACTCCCATAGCCTACATCTTCACATTGGAAACGGACGAACATACGACAGAACCGGAAAGGTAGTTTTTATTGAGCCATGAAATTTCTCCCACCCATAGACAAACCTCAAAATTTGCCTTATTGAGAAAGGGGGAGGGGATTTCAAAGTAGGAAAGCAAGAAGTTCAGGGGGGGGGGACCCTCTGGTAAGCAATAGGGAAGCTTTGGTATCTTTTTTGTTCGAAAGTGTAAAATTAATGAATCCTTGTAACTTTTACAACTAAATTTTAATTTTGTTCCCTGCATGATTTCATTTTGCATTGGTAAAAATAGAGTTTCCAGTGGTGAGGCAAAGTTGCATATCATAATTTAAAAAAAATGAATTGAAATTTAATTAAAATAAAATAAAAATGCAAATTGTATGATTTTTACATTAAGAGAAGTTAAGGAACATACAAAATGATGAGCAAATTAGGCAGTTGCATTATACTGTCTTAAATTTAACATAAAATATAGATGGATCCCAAAATAGCCAAAAAAGCTAAATATTTTGGGATTTTCCCTGAACAAATTCTCCTTCCCTAACTTTTCCTGACATTCCAGGTCAGTAGAAACCCTGCACACACCCCTAACTTCAATACTTAAGTGCAAATTTCCCTACATTTACATGATACAAATGAAATTCTTTAGAATTTATATGAATTTCAGTCTCTGATAGGCTTTAATTTTCTAGAGTAAATGCCTTCCTGATGAATTCGGACAAGTTTGCTGAGGCTTTTCACTGCCCCATCGGCTCCAACATGAATCCAAAGTCAAGATGTACCCTGTGGTGATTTCATAACAACTATCAACGTCAACCTGATCTCACAAATTGATTTGAATTATAGACCTACAGGCTACGGTACCGGTGATCACCCTTTCACTATGCAAGAAGTATCCTAGAAATGCTCCCAGTAAAACAGTAAAACCTTTGGAATACTGCAGAAAAACTGCCAGTGTTCTGATCTAAAACTGAAGCTCGATATCAATATTTTCAGTATATTTTGGTTGTTTAAAGTTAAAACTAGTTGTCACACAGCTTTTATGTGGTTGTAAATAGACTAGTTTTACTGCTTTTTTGCTAGGAGCATTCCATCTTGGACTTGGTCTGAGTTGGTCCAAGAATCATAGATATCTATGCATGATTAATGGTAATTGGACATGGAAATCCTGCTTGAGTGTACAACCGTTAGTAAGTCTTTTTACTAATTATAATACTCACATGAATGCAACAATCTTGAAATCCTTGAAGATGACCCAGTGAGGAACAAACATATCCCTGAAGAAGATTTGACAAATTGTCAACATAACATTTGGCGGGAAGAACAAGTTGAACCACGCATGCGCAAGAAAATTTCAGCAGAAGAGAACAGTGGTGCCATCTGTGGATAAGAAGAAGAAACTATCATGCCTTTAAATCACGGTGGAGGGAAATTTGAATATTAAAAAAAATAGCTATCATAAATACAAGTGAAAAAAGTGTTTAAATTACTGGTCCTAGAAAATCGTAATAATTATTATCACCAGCTTTTAACAAATTTGATCAAAGGAAGGAAGGAAAGTGCGAAAGTCAGCTTGGTGGAACCCATTATCATACCATTCATACCAAGTACATTTTTACTATGAGACCAATGTTATTGGTAGTATTGATACATATTGGTATTCTTGTATTCTTGGTGTGTGAATATTGGTAGACTTATATTTGATAAAATAGACTACTCGAGCTTTTAATTTTTAGGAATTTGACCATTAAGTGATTGCTGGCAGCACACCAATGCACAAGTGTCTTGCAGTGCTGCCATATAACAGGGTGCAAAGCCCCTATTTAGGGGTAAACCATAGAAATAGGAGGTAATAATTAAAACCTCCTTAGGGTAAACTGGGAAGGAGATGACTGAGGAATAGTGAATTCCCCCATAACCTGTATTGTATAATTCTATTCTCTATTCCACTGCAAGGTTTGGGAATATTAATTGCTTTAAAACTGCAAAAATAAGGACTTTTTAGGATTTTTTTAGGGAGTTTTGGGTTTTCAGATGCAAAAATGTTGGTTAATAACTTATGAGAATATTACTAATAACTATTTTACTATTAAATCTGCATAACAAACATGAATCTCCTAATTATACTTTGAAGTTTATAAAGTCAATATCAAATATGTCTAGAATTGTGAATAAAATGTGGTGATTACAGACTTGTCCACTTTTCAAGATCATTTGACTAAATCCATTTATTTCCTGTTTATATATACATTGTAAATATATATTTGGTGTACATGTACATGTAGCTAGGCTACTGACCTTAGTATTAAATGCACGGTAATGTAACCTGACTACCTGTTACTTAAAATCCCACCAGATGTTAAAAGTTGAAAAATTAGCACTACTTTGCTAAATTTATATGAATTATATTTTACGATATTTGTCAAGGTCATGCATTTATTGAAACGTTTTTTCTCTCATCTATGGCTACTCAAAATATGATAATAACAAAGGGATTTCAAAATTATTAACTATGGATTTTTGTAAAATTTGTATAACCTTGCAGACTTTATTAAGATGCGTCATGCACACTATATCACAAAACACTGTTATATAACGAAATTGGTTTTAAGTTTGCTATACATCTTGTTATACATGTATACCGTAACCTCATATATAGCGACTTACTGAATGATACACTATGGATGATATATCAAAAAATATTAAATAACATCATGTTATAAATTTCTTCTCTTTTTGCAACAAGTTATATAACTTTTCTATATAACACGTTTTGTGATATAGTGTGTGGAAGCACATTTATATATTGTCATACATATAATTAATCAATTCAAAACTTTTACAATGTGTATATAACATACTTTTTTAAACCTTATTTCTGTATATTTTATATATAGTATATCTTTATAAGATGATATATCTGTAAAATATAGTATAATTTTAATTAAGGAATATATTTCAAAATAAATTTCTTTTCCATGCCGGAATTATTTTAGCTCATGCATTTTAAAATATATTCAGTAGTATATTCATAAATGTATTTATAGTTTTGAACTTAAAAGAAACTAAAAATGTATTGTATATAACATATATGAAATATAATTATATAATAAAATATATAATATCATTCCATCTTA
>JAQIXP010005098.1:0-10779 GCA_034700285.1 Proteroiulus fuscus | reverse complement strand
ATGTTTAAAATCTCAGCTGACGTAGGAGAATTCTCCTGATAGTGGGATCACCCCCCTACCACATGGCATTCATTTGCTGCCTGTAGGGTACTGAGTTGAATTGAATTGAATTGAATGACTTGCTGTATACTGGGCATCTTTGTGTGAAATCCCTGTAGGGCGTATGAATACCAGACATTCTAGACATTCAAAGTCATACCCTTCATTATGTCATCATATACTCATAGTAAATAATGGGTTTCGCTCCATGATCCCACTCATGCATTCCTTTAATACCTTAGGAATTATTTACCAAAAATTAATAAGGTATTATTGCCTTCCATTTATTTTAGATTATCTTAATATATTTATGAACATTTTTAAAATTGAATATTTTTAATATTTTAATATAAATTTAAATTAATTTATAATATTTTTAAAATTAATTTATAATATTTTTAAAATTAATTTATAATATTTTTAATATTAAATATTATAATATTTAATATCATATTTTATGTTATAATATTTTATACTATAATATTTAATATAATATTTTAATATTTAAAATGAATATTTTTAAACCACTATTATTAATTGTTTATTTTCAAGGGATATATTGTTTTGCACCAGCTGTTATCATCTTCATTGAAACTTGCAAATATATTTTAGATATGCATGGTAACATTCACTGTAACATTCATTGTAACATTCACTGTAACATTTACTGTAACATTCAATCTCTACCCGGTAAATAATGCTTAGGGCCAGTTGCTCCAACAAAATTTAAGTCTTAATCCCAGATTATCACGAACATGTGATTGATTTGGGCCAATGAAAATTCAGGAATGTAAAGATAATCTAAGATTAACGTTAATTAAATTTTAATTATTTTTGGAGAAACTGGCCCTTAGTCAACTAGAGCCCTTAGAACATAATTGCTTTACAAGTAAATTCTACATTTAAATATCCTGATTTTGGCATTATGATTCCAAAATATGGTTTTACCAATTGATATTGCATGGGTGTATTCACCTTAATTGTGCTCAAAATGTTGAAGTTTGTTTGTGACAAACAAATGACTTGAAAGATTATTTGTATAACCCTATATCATTCTCTAGCATGGAAATCCGTATTCATAAATAATTTAGATATGCTAATGAATCCTCTGTTATTGCGTTTAAATTCACAACTGCTGTGTATCATTTTAAATAGATGGTGGTCATGAAATGAAATACTTTAGGAAATAAATTAGCAGATATCTAAATGGACAGCCACAATAATTATATAAGTAACAGCATGTGTATAGAAAAGATAAGTATTTGAAGGAAATGGTAAAGTTATGCACTAACTTCAGAGTATTTCAATTTATTTCCACATGCAAGGGTCTATACACACATTTGTACTATATAAAGTATCTCGCTGCAAAAAATTAACATTTAAGCATACATTATAATAAAGGTCAAACTGTGGGTTGAGTGAAATTTGTGGGGTTTGTTTATGAATATTGTAATGTAGTTCAATGTAAAGTAATTACCCTAATGGAAATGGACATATGGTTTAATTTAGAAAGTTATGGAGTTGGATGCAAGTAAAGTACACAACAAGGCACTCAATAACACATTTTTAATTTTATCTTTGTTTAAAAGGGGCAAATTTGTCTGTTGAAAATTATTCCTGCAAGACATACATGCATTGTGATATTGCGGCCTAAAAGTTCATGAATGTATCTAGCAAGGGTGGTTATCAATTGTGGTTACCTATGCATTTTTTTTTAAATTCCTAAATGAATTATAGTGGCAATGTGTAGTATTTTTCTCTCTCTAAAGATGTCAGTAGTCGCACGATTGCTTATGGCTTGGATTTAAAGTGGACCCTAACAAAATCATATATACAGATATATGCCCTATAATGATTACTTTGATGCTTGGCTATACATGGCCCTATTTTTATAAAAATTTCACTACAAAACTGGAATTTTTCCCTAAAAGGATTAGTCATGAATTTACTTATTTTTTAAAAATGAAATAATTATGCATGGACCATTCCACCAATATAATCGCAAAAATATCTATTTATTTAAAAAAAAAATCGCTTTTTTGTGTCATGTGACAGTCATTTTCAAAAACCATTGCTAAAAGGTACTGGTTTACAGGGGCAGATACAGAATTTTGCTAAAAGGGAGCTGGTGGCAATTTCTTGTCAAAGGGGAGGAAGGGCAATTATCTCTAGGTAATGGGGGCAATTTCCCCCACTGTATATGCCCTTGCTGATTCATTCCAGTTCGCTTGCTTGTTTGACCCCAATAAGCTAAAAGAATGTCATGTGACACCAATTATTCATATTTCAAACTTAGAAAACAAGCAATATATTTTTGGTTTCCATTTTGCCCAACAGAACACAATAAGCATTATTAAAGTCCCAATTCTATTTTCCCATTTTTTTTACTCAAAAATATTGTTTAAATTATATTTTAACTGACATGTGTTATTGCACTTAATACTCTCATTATCAGGTTTATCTCAGATTCTATCAGGTTCCCCAGCATTATTCATGATAATGACGGCATTATATACTACCTATGTGATCTAAAATTAAGAAAAACACTAACAAGTTTAGGTGCAAGATGCAACTAAAGTAGAGATATTTATAATCATAATGAGGGGAAATGTAGCCAAGCACTGAAATAATCAGTATAGAGTAAAAATATAATTTTTTTAGGGTACAAAATATTTCTTAGCCTTTGGAGATGCCACCATTTGACCACTAGTGTTATTGAAAGTTTGAGAATGTGTGTGAAGTACAATGATAATGGTGATGTGATTTTAGAATAGAATTTCATCAAAACATGCACCTTTGAATACCTAATGTGACTGCAGAAGTTAAACATGACTTACAGCTACCCTTTGATGTCTATATAAATCATTAATAAAGCTTTTATGGGTATATTTTTATGTTGAAGTATGTACACATTTGTTAATGCAATTTTATGATTTGGTCAGAATGAAAAAGCTAGATGGCTTTCATAAATTATTACAGCCAAGATTAACATTGTAGCATTACATTTAAAAATTGGTGTTTTGCTGAAGAATTTAAAACAAATCTTATGAGGGAACTTATTTTGGTGAAGTCATGGACCCAGATACAAAATACTTTTGTTGGGTCACCTGACTATGTTTGTGAAGGAATTGGTCTAGTGCTTGGATAGTCTTTAACTTTTGCTCACCCTGTATGCTTGAATTTATCATTTTGTGCACTTAAAATGTATACACGAGAGCATATTTCCATTTCATAAATAAAGCATTAGAAATATTAAATTAATGTAGGAAAATAATGCTTCCTTGGACATTTTTAGATATTATTAAAACACAACTGATAAATGGATTTTGTTCTCTTCTATATATTTTATCATATCAAGTATTCTTAGATATTTTTGAAGCTTATTCCATTTTCTCTTTTTCTATTTTCTATCTAGCTTTTCCTGCGTTATTTCCTCAATCTCGAGTTTTTACATTTGATTTTCTTTTATTGCTCACTCCCTATATAGTAGAACAGATTTCAGAAACAAATTTTATATTAAGGAAAGAAAAGACGAAATGTTTTAAACAATAAATTCTCCTTTTGAATCACAACTTGTGTCTCCATTTTACATTGCGGCAAATTGTTGAAATTCGTTTTGAATCCAAGCTGGGTGCAATATTGGAGCTATATCGGGATGAGTCCTGGAGAACTCATTTAAATATTTCAAATAGAATGGAATACATTAAATGGGGTCGACATGGAAACAGGAAATGGAGAAATTGCATTTTCTTACAGTTTTCACATATGCATATACATGAAAGCAGTTGACGTGCAACATATACTTTCTTACATTTCCGACGCATCTACATTCTGCTGTGTATAGGATGTCCAGCATATATTAATATTATGCTGTTTGGTTTTCTGTTCAAAAATGCTGTATTTATATTTTACTTGTAATGGAATGTGCAAATTCTAGTAGAAATTACAGCCTAATCACAGGGTTTCAAGCTTGCCCATATTGTCTGTATTTTTAAGATTCCTATATATAAACTTGTTCTATAATTATTCCTCTATTTTTTTGATAAAGTTTTGTGATATTCCTATATTTTTGGTAAATAATTTTGAAATAGTGTAATTCTTTTTTTAATGTCCCTTATATTCTTTTAAGGCAAAGAATGACCTGTATTATCTTGAGTTTGGGTAAAAATAAGCTAATTTTTTGTGAAATAAATAGTATTTTTTGTGAAAGAAATAGTATTTTTTGTGAAAGAAATATTATTTTATTTAAAGAAATCCTAATTTTTGTGAAAGAAATCCTAATTTTTGTGAAAGAAATACTATTTTTTGTAAAAGAAACCCTTTTTTGTGAAAGAAATTATTTTTTATGAAAAAAATACTATTTTGTGTTAAAGAAATCCTATTTTTTGTGAAAGAAATCCTATTTTTTGTGAAAGAAATCCTATTTTTTGTGAAAGAAATCCTATTTTTTTGTTAAACAAATTCTATTTTTTTGCAAGAAATTATATTTTTTATGAAAAAACTACTATTTTTTTGTGAAAGAAATACTATTTTATGTGAAAGAAATCTTATTTTTTGTGAAAGAAATCTTATATTTTTTTGTGAAAGATATCCTATTTTTTGTGAAAGAAATCCTATTTTTTTTTAAAGAAATCCTATTTTTTTGCAAGAAATTATATTTTTTATGAAAAAAATACTATTTTTTATGAAAGAAATACTATTTTATGTGAAAGAAATACTATTTTATGTGAAAGAAATCTTATTTTTTGTGAAAGAAATCTTATTTTTTTTTGTGAAAGATATCCTATTTTTTGTGAAAGAAGTTCTTTTATTGTGAAAAAAGAATCCTAATTGTTTGTGAAAGAAATCCTTTATTTTATCAGACATACCCAATTTATTTTAATAACATGGTCCATATTTTCCATAATCTGGCTAAGAAAACCTTAACCATTAATTGTGGAAAATAATTCTAATTATATTTATATATATTCGGAAAATATTGTTCTAAACATTTTTCTATATTTTTGAGAATAGACTTTATATCTCCTATGTTTTGGGAGAAAAAATTCTTGTAATATTACAATATTTTGGGAAAACATGTCTAATTTACATGTATAGTTTTAGAGATGAGGGTCTATATTAACTATATTTTTGGAAAACATTTCCAGTAATATTCCAAAAAATTTAAAAACATGTCCAATATTTCCATACTTTAGGGATAATTGACTTTATTTATTTTTCTTGTTTAGAAGTGTATTCCAAAAAATTTAAATTAGGGCAAATTTACATTTTCTTTCTGTTTAGAAAAATCCTACAATATATCTATTTTTAAGGCAGAAGTCTTATAATATTCCTTTATTTTTTTGGAAAAAAAAACCCTTCTGTATTTCCCATCTATATATAGGATGCCGCACATGGACTGTCCTTTCATTTTGACATTTATTTTTATCCGAAATTGCATCAACATTTGAGTTGAATGCAACGTTGATTACATTCATTATTCATGTATCTTTTCACTTTTGAGTTGTTTAGCTTTAATTGATGGATGCAACAGCTAATGATGAGTTTGTTATCCACTTTCAAAATGTAAATGGGAGAAAGCAAAGATGGGTTTTACTATCATAAATTAGTGGTGATAAGGTTGCAGACGGAATTTTGGGGCATAATTGGTCAAGCTGTTTTAATTGAGTTTCGCTGGCGACGTTAAAACTCCATTTATTAGCTTTTGTGAGTGCAAAAGTGAGGCAAATCCTTTTGTTGGAATTCGTGTTGTTCTTGTTCATTCGTCGTTTGCCTCGCAGGCTATCAAACCAGGACATGTCCAGATAAAAGCAGAATGACCAAAACAATCGTCAAATGAGGACTTGCAAAGTAAATAATATAAGGGATAAAAAGAAGGAATTTTATTGGCTTCTTTTTTAGCCTCCATGCGCACTGAGAATTTGGTTGTAATAAATCTAGCATTTCAGTGGCAGTTTGACTTATACCATTTTGATCATTAAAATTTGCATTAGTAAAGCGCCATCTATCATTTTCAACTAGCATTTATACTAAATCAGTATGGCTGATTATGCATGTTATTAGTCTTTGACTTCTGGCGTCATCTATCAGGAATAACTTTCAGCTTGTGATAATATTGAAGCAATTGTAGAAGATCGCTCAGAAGTAGAAGGGAATTTTCCCTGCAGGTTGCTGTTTCGTCCAGGAATCGTCCAGGAATTCGAAGCACCAATTCTCTTCTGTATAAACTCTCTGTTTATTCTCTTCTCACATATTCACATTTATCTTAATAAACTCTCAACTGAATAACAACTACTTAAAATCACAGTCATTGTATCACTCACTCTTCAAACTCACAACTCATCCATCAGCACTGGGCACCCATCCTCCAGTCTGACCACCTTTCTCTTACTGCAACTGACTACTCTACTCTCACTGCAACTACTGACTACTCTTCTCTCACTCTCACTGCTGACTACTGACTACCTCGAATTCACTCTCTCATCTCTACCACAAAGCCAAGATGGCGCCACCACGTCATGCTAGAAGAATTTTTCCTCTATCACCTGACCAAATTTGCATACTAATTACCAACACAAACATGACACTGCAAAATTCTTTCACACAAACAGAAAACCAGCGCCAAAACAAGCGGGAAAACACTAGGAATCTCACACAATATATCTTAAAATTGTATTATTTAGCTATAGGCCATGCAGTGTTCTTAGTCAATATGCATGCAGTAACATCCAAATAATGTATAGATAGTGGTTCAACAATGAGTCATGATTTCTATGGCTTAATTCACAAGTGACGAATAAGCCAATTTGTCAAAAATGGGATAATTGTACCATTGTGATCCTGGAAGTGTCTTCAATGAACCAAAAGTTACAGAAATTAATTTAACCAATCATCGTTAAAGTTACAGAAGTGATGAGTAGCGAATATTCAACAAGGTATCATTCTAAAAGGTTGCAAGTAGTGAATGGTACCATTCTTTAGTTTATCTTTTAAAAAATTGTCAAGACCTGGATTTTTATTAAAATACTATTAGCGAACTGACCATTTTCGCTCATTTTTTTGCATTCTTTTTATATAATAAGAAAACTAATGGATGTGCACATGCACTACTTCACACTTAATTTATTTCGCTTTCCAGCAAAATTAATCAAAGTCAGACTAGCGAATTTGTATTTTTTAACCTTTTATTTCTCAAATTATTAAAATTAGCACATTCTCTATAATATATATATATATATATATATTGGTTTTATCTGTTCACCAAATTTCAGCCTTTTAACATTGTTTATTTCCAAGTTATACTATTTATCCATAAAAATGTAATCTCAAAAGCCACTTTTGGCTTATTCGCTACTTGTGAATTAAACCATTGACTTTATCTTCTTCAGTGAATGTTATCACAAAGTTACGAACGTAAATACGTTTTTCTGTATATGTTTAAATTAGTTACACACTCATGGCTGAACAATAATTAGTAAACATCAGAAAAGCATTATCATTAATGCTGCATCAGCAATAATCCTTGGCACATAGTTGCCTAACTAACACGTGAGCACTGAAGCAGGAAAATGGTTCCTATCTGGTCATTTAGGTGGCTTACCATAAGTTAAAGGGTATCCTTCACCAAGCTTTTACTTACAGTTAACTCTCTAATAAAAAACTGAAATTGTGCTGTTTCTAAAACTGTATTATTAATGTTTTCTGCGTTTTCCGGTAGGCCCTATTTTTTAAAATTAGTTATGTTTTAAATTTTTAAAAATCCTATTTTTATGATTCTTTTTATATTTTTTTCAAGAACGTCATGATTTTTACCTGATCACTATTTACCTACCGGTATTCAATTAATTTAGTTTACCATCTGTCATTACTGTAAATTAAATTTGAAAGGACTTCCAAAGTCCTTTTACACTTGGTCAAGTAATATGGAAAGCAGCATCAAAATTCCTTCAGATTGAGTTATTGTTAAAAACGTCTTTTTTTAAAGGTAGGAAGTCCAATTTATATATACACTGTAAATATTATCTGTTTATTTTTATTGGGAATCCATTAGCTATTTACTTGTATTTCTATTTGGTCAAGTGAAGGAATATAAAATAGAAAGCTTTCTATGTGGAATTCACTCAAATTCCATCAATGGGCATATTTTTTTTAAAACTTATTTTGATAGGTGAATCGACCATGTCAAATAAAAGAAATTTTGAAGGGCTCCTGTATATTTCTAAGCAGGCAATCACTGGTAATTCGTAAGCTATGCAGGAAAACGTATTTACTATATATATAGGGTTAAAATATATATTTTTTTTAAATTCTCATTTCTACTTTGAAAATGAGCTTAAAATTTATATTGCAAATACTTCAAATATGCATTACTTTAATTTCAAGATTACAGTAACGCATTTTTAGTGAATTTAATAAACCAGTCTTAAATTGTATTCAAAATTAAGATGGCTTAATTCACAAGTAAGGCATTGAACCATTTTTTTTTTTACAAAATTAGATAATTGAACAATAATTATTGTGATCCTGGAAGAGTCCCTTATTCACCTAAAGATACATTAACTACTTTAACTATAATAGTTGTTAAAGTTATAAAAGTGAAGAGTAGCGAATATCCAACAAGGTGTCATCCCAAAAAGTTACAAGTAGCAAATAGTAGAATTCGTTAGTTTACCTTTTAAGAATTCCTTTTAACATGGATTTTTAATAAAAATACATGTATACAATATTCGCTACTTTTGTTGTTGCATTCATTTTATTCAAAAGGTAAATTAACTAATGGATGTGCACACTCGCTACTTTAAACTTTATTTTATGTCGCTTTCCAGAAAACATAATCAAAGAGAAAGTAACGAACGGGCATTTTTAAACTTTCATTTCTCAAATGGCTTAATTAATTTACTACAAAATTTCCTTCAAAATATATATTTTGTTTCATCTGTTCGGCAAATTTTACCCTTTTAGCATTGTTTATTTCCAAATTATACCTTTTTACCATATATACACGATTATCTCAAAAGCAACTTTTGGCTCATACGCTACTTGTGAATTTAGCCATCGATTAGATGCAATTGTTAATTAAATTCTATATAGCTGTTCTCTTTTCTCACTGGAGTGTTACAACAAGTTGTTTTCAAAATAGCGAGCAGGAATGATGGAAAGCATTGAAATTGAAATGTTAATTGGCCTTACCATCTATCAAATATTTGTTTGGAAACAGCGTGATTTGGTAGAAAATGAGTTTCATTAAAAATAATTATTTTCAAAAATCATGTATGGCGCCACCAACGGAGTTAATAGTTCCATGATGCAATTTTTGGCAGTTTGTTCGTTTAGGACAATGTTCTTGGTTCAGCTGTCTATCCCCTTCTAGTCATTGCATGTAAATACAACACACTTAAGTATTCCATATAGAGAAAAGTGAAGCCAAAATATAAACACACTCAGTGGTTAAAATTGAACAAATGTTAGATGGCGCCAGTAATATCCACATAATAGGATAAGAACAAGGTTGTAAAAGTCATGATTTCCAAATAAGAGATGGGTAGGATGTTAAAAATTCCGAAAATTATGAAAATTATAAGAATTTGTCAAAATTCGCAAATAAAAAGATACAATTGAGATGCAAAATAATGGCATAAAAATGGATATTAGAAATAAATATTTCGGTACCAACGGTTTTTATGGTTTACGGTTTTTATGCAAAAAACTTAAAATTTGTGCTCTGTGAAAGTATTACTTAATTTTAAAATTGTTCGTAGAATCGTTCAGTGCTACTGTGGAAATAGTGACGAATTTTAATTTTCTAAAAAAAATTTCTTTAATTTTCGGTACAAACTTGTTACATAATTTCGATTCTCTCCGACAAATAAAATCTTGAATTTTCTATAAAATCAATAATAATTTTTATTTTTCAATTTTCAAAGTTATGCTGATGAATAGGTAGCCTAATATTTTATTTTTAAACTTTCTATAATGATATATTTACAAAATTCTAGAAAATTTGTAAATAAAAAAATATATCTGGAAAAGTCTGTTAATTTAAATGTTTCATTTCTGGAGGAATGACTAATGATGTTTATAATTTTCTGTATTTGAAAAAGTTGAATAAATATATAAAATACAAGAAATGCCAAACAATTTAAAAATATACTTTTTTGGGGGAGGGGAGGGGGAAATTTACGCAAATTATTTTTTTCTCAATATTTGAAAATGTCAGAGAAGTAAACCTAGCAATATCAGGAAATTTAAAAATTTATTTATTTATTTATTTTTTTTTTACAAATTTTACTAATGAATATGCAATCATTTTCAAACTTTCAACTTTTTTAAAAAATTTTAATAAGATTTTTGAACTTCTTGAAAAGAATATTTGAAACAGTCAAGGAAATTGAAAAGTTTAATTCTGGATGAACTGAATATAATGAAAAATATTTTGTTTATTCTTCTAAGATAAAGTTACTTGTATGTATGTATGTAGGCCTACTAGAAAAGAGCTTGATGTTGAAGTAATTATTATGACTTAGGATTCTTGTTGTTGTATTTGCTATCCTCTGTGGATATTCTCTACTTGACCAATGGTCGAATGCATACAAGTTAGCCAATAACATGGTCATCCACTTTCCAATTTATTTCAACAAGCTTCATTATTAAAGGAGCTCTCTTGTACATTTAAGGGGGCTGTCCACACTATCAACAAAATGCATGCTCCTATGGGAATCTCCATGTTAATTACCGGTACAT
>JAQIXP010005097.1:0-10779 GCA_034700285.1 Proteroiulus fuscus | reverse complement strand
TTTCATGAGAGCTGATGCCTTTTATCCAGTAGAGGGCGCTACATACTGTCAGTAAAATGGCGCCTATTTGGGATTTGCATTTTCAAACCAAATCCATGTATTCAGGACATTTTATTTAATAATTGGTGGGCCTAAAGCAAGTTAAATTTAAATGCCTTTCCTAATGCTCTTCCTCCTACAACTCACTTTTTTCAAAGTGGGACTTTCCCCATAAAGGTGTTCACAACAAAACATAACTTTTATTGTTGAAGTCTTCAGGCAAAATAATTAAGTTCTTTAGAAAAATTATTTGATAAATGATAATAACGAAGTAACTATTCATTTATAAGCTCAAATAAATACCTAGGATATTTATTGGATAACATTAGTTTAGGACAAATTTTCATCAGGTTTACTTATATAATAGCAGTTAAATGACTTGGTGAACTATCTTTAACCCTTCTGGAGTTTGCTTCATTTACTTTAAAACTTGATTATAAAATTACCAAAGCTATTACTGAATACATTTAAAAAAAAAAAATGGATTCCATTTAAGTGCCAGTTTGGCAGGTAGTAAAATTTCACTAACAATTCGCTTTAACTTTGCATGTACTTCCTCAGCTTAACACATTTATTTTATTTGCCATTTCAAAATAAATATGTTGTATACATTAGATCATTTTATGGCGTAAAAAGGCATGCTGCTATTATCTGCACGAACCTGTGCTTGTTTCAGTGTGCTAAAAGTCTAAAACATCATTAGAATGTGTGGATAAACATTGCTGTAGAGACAGAGATAAAACAGTTTACAAGTTAAGTGTGTGTTTATTTTATTATTTTTAGATTCAAAGTAAATTACATGCCGTCCAAGAGGAATTACACGAAATTACCCAAAGGCTAGAAGCACTAACGAGTGCCAATGACGAAAAAGCCGACCAGTTTTCTGATGCGGCTTTTGCTCAACAGCATCTTCGCACAAGAATGGAGGAACTGAAGGAAGAATTCTCGGAATTATTATCTGAGTTAAGAAGGAGAAAATCCCTGGCTGATGGGGTGCCATTATCGGATGAAGTAAGTTTATTCATTATATTTCCTGTACGAGTAAGCTTTCGTATCTGATGTGAAAGCATAAGCTTGAGAAGTACAGGGTAAAATATAGTAATAAATATTTTCGGCAGACTTACCATTATTCAGAAGTCATGACTTTTCTAAAATACAAGGATGGCGACATTTTTCAGTATTATTTGTAACTGTATGGCTCCATCTAGCAGTTACTTTTGTAAATGACACCATTGAGACTGTTCATAATAATAGTATATATTATTCATGTTAAATCATATACCGGGTATTCCTCTATGGAACATTTATATATAATTTGTTGCATTAGCCATGCATTAGTTATATAATTTTCACAATGGCTGAAGGAGGATAATCCAACTTATAAAGGGAAAGTCCCACTTTGTAGTAAGTGATATTTAATTTGTACACACTTACTAGATATGAATGGCTGTGATAATAATAAGTGCAGCAGTTTCCCATATTGAAGAAATCACGACGTTTGTTAAATACACCTTAGGCGCCATTTTTCCATAGATTTCAGCAGACACTGAAAGTTGGTGGCTCCCTCTAAGACATGCGTGTCTACGTGTTTCATGAGAGCCGATGCCTCTTTTATCCAGTAGAGGGCGCCACATATTATCCGTAAAATGGTGCCTATTTGGGCGTTGCATTTTCAACCAAATCCATGTATTCAGGACATTTTATTCAATGATTGGTGGGCTCAAATAAAATTGCAATTTCCATGCCTTTCCTAATTTTTCGTGCTCTTTTCTCCTGCAACCCACTTTTTCAGAGTGGGACTTTCCCTTTAAATTAAGTGCTCACCTCAAAACATACCCTTTTTAGTTGAAGTCTAATGAAATGATGAATGCAGAGAAATGATGTTTTTTTCCTGATTTGAACCGAATTTGATTTATTTATAACTTTTTTTAGTTTAAATATTATAAACACATATCTGAGCTAAAAATAAATCTTCATTCAGCAAAATAATTAAAATATATAAGCCCTATGAAACTCCGACAATTGAAAAGCCATATTTCCTATTTTTCCATCGCCGTAATTAAATCTCCAAAAATTCGCACGACAACATGAATGTCTCTAAGCAACCCCCAGTTTATTAAATCTTACAGTTACTCGTACTGCAGCTATACAGCATTAAAAAGTCATTAAGCCTTTTGGAACATCCGCCGACCTCGGATGCTGCTTTGACATTTTGTTTTTTTTCTCTTCGAGAAATTGTGTTAAAATAAAAATTTTGTGATTATTATTATTATTATTTTGTTTTGTTTTCAGGAAGAGGATTTGGATGGCGAAGTGCGGCGACCGAGGAAACGGACCCTCTCCATGTCTTCTAGAAAGTCGAGTATTTCCGGTACGTCCACTGCACGTCCCTTGACTACTCCGACCACGTCTTACCATTCGGCACTAGCAGGTGGCTACTGCGATGGCGAGATTTCTTCTCCAGAGAAAAATAGGGAAGTTGGACCAATTCAAGATAATGTATGATAGATTATTTTGGAAATATTTAAATTATTTATGATAATTTTGAATAGCCATTCATGAATTTTTCTTCCGAATTCTGCAAAAGGGAATTGTTCAGTAATTCTACAGAATTCTCAAACGTTTCTGTGGATTTCTTGCTATTATTCCTGGTGTGGGCTAACATTTCCCATAATATAAGAATTATTAAATCAAAATAGGTGTCCTTAGAATAAAATTTTTAATCAAACCAGGATTTCTGCAGAATTATATATCCAGTATTTTGTTTTTCAGAAATATGTAAGAAAATTTTGTATAATGTATAACTCTTGGTTATATGCCAAGACTAAGAAGTTTCTGCAAAAATTATTTTAAAAAAAATTAAGATGACAAATTTGTGCATTAAATAAGTTGTTCTGCTTCTTCAGAAATCAGGATTTCTGCAGAATCTTTTAAGGCATTTACATTTCTACAGAACATAAATATAAATTTTTCTACAGAAATTTGTCGCCATGACTTTAAAATGCATTTTCTGCAGAATTAGGTTTAAAAAAGCATGACTACGGTATATGGAATATATTAAATGTATTTAATGTTAATAATTATACATTATATTATAACTATTCATAACTACATAATTTAATGCATGACAATATAACACAGTTTAATTTAAACTTTCTTGTATTGAAAGTTATTGATGCCCATATTATCATGTTTATAAATAATTAATTCTGCATTTCATAATAAAACAGAAAATCACCTCAGGATCATGGATATAATTAATGTATTTTTAATTTATTATTAATAAGATCATTGTTTTTATTTTAGTGTAAAAGCATTTCGTTTTTTTATATCTGTATATTAAAATTAGTCCCTGGATTGTAGATACATTTTTTCTATCCCATTTCAATAATTTTCTTTAATGCAATAATTTAACCATTTTTCATTATTTTTTAACAAGTATAATTGTCCCATTAAATCATATCATTATTGGCTTTATGCTTTTGTGCAATAAATGTACGTGGCAGGCATTTAAATTAATAAATCATGAAATCTAAATGATATCTTTTTATTTAGGAAAATATTAGTTGGACATACTGTATATTGCTGCTGGAGCGCCATTATTGAATATGGTAGTATTTTTCGGTGCATAAAAATTCTAACCAGTACCTTGCCCAGTACTGTATTTTTTGTTTTACACCGGTATAGTTAAAAAATAATTTGCAGACAGGTTTTTTTAAACAACATATAAACTAAAAGCTCTTAATTTTTTTTTATTAATTTAAATTAGCTCTAGCGGCGGGAGTATTGTGCCAAATTGAAGGCTATTGAACTTTGATATTTTGCGCCAGAATGCTCGAAAGAGGTCGCCACATAGTGCACTATTAGTGACGCCACATCAGCAACACGTTTTAAGATTTTCTTCGTGCTTAAAGGTTTGGTTATTTAATTGCTAAACAATTTGAATTATTGTCGACTAGTATTAGTGTATCATTTGGCCTAATTGGGTAAGTTAAGTCCTCACGTTTATTACTATAAAAGTATTCATCTTTCAAACTTCTTGAATCGATCGCAGAATTCCTTGGGTTTTGGAACAACATGAGTTCGCAGCAACAGCAGCAGCCACCAACTCTGCACAGAGGGATTGTGAAACAGGTAAATATAATTTAATTATAATTATTCCACAAATAAAGAAAAGACACACCCAAGTAAGGTCATGGTAAATGTTAGTCTATTGGGATTTAAATGTGAGAAATGGTACTGTACTCAACAAACCATATGTCGAGAAACACGAGTGCTACCACGATGTTTATACCTACGTGTCAAAAGTTTTGCACCAATTTCTGCCAAATTGCTAAAGGCTGCCCATGCATTTGGGTAGAAATGGTTTAAAACAAACTATCGAAATGCATGTACCAAGCTTTAAATGCACAATCGTAGACGAAGCATTCTGCATTTTCAATGCGATTCTGGAATTGTGACGCTTATCTGACCAAGGTTCAGCTGCCTTTAACTTTGCAATACTTGTCCATTTAGGCCCTATCAGGCGATTCTGTAATTATCCGAGGTCAACCAAAAGGTGGACCACCGCCTGAACAACATCTGTGTCTAGCTAACATCACAGCACGAAAATTAGCAAGGAGGACCAATCCAAATGTTGGTGGTTCTGTGGAAACAAAAGACGAGGTAGGAGCATGTGATGTTCTTACTTGTTCCTGATTTAATAAATGTTAATATTTATCTTCATAATAATTTAAATAGTTAGGAAAATGCGTGAATCCGACGTTTTAGTTTGTGATTCACATGGAAATATCTATTGTTTTCCAGCCATATGCCTGGGAGTCCCGCGAGTTTCTTAGGAAAAAGCTAGTTGGCAAAGAAGTGGCATTTACGGTAGAATACAAAGTACCTGGTTCGCCAACAGGACGTGGATATGGCTGCATATTTCTTGGGAAAGGTATTTCATGGCTGAAAAGCACATTTAACATCTGAAATTAAAAGTTCACCGTAAGCAATAAGACTATCAATATTCAGGAATTATTATCAAAATTTTAATGAATTTTTAGATTTTAGAGGATAGTATGAAGGTGAATTAAAGTGTATTTTGCCTCCCATTTTCTTGAAAACAGATGCTTCTGGAGAAAATATCACAGAGTTGTTGGTGTCGGAAGGTCTAGTGGAGGTTAGACGTGGTGGAATTAAACCCAGCGAGTAAGTTCCTCCAACCACAGCTTGATTGCTTCTGCCATACGTGTGTTATGTATTGGAATTATGTATTACATATTCCAAAATATTTTCATGTATAGTGAACAACAGAAACTTTGTGACCTCGAAGACATTGCCAAATCGTCTTCTAAAGGAATATGGAGTAAAGACAATCCTCAGGATCACGTCAGAGATATTAAGTGGGTTGTGGAAAATCCAAGAAATTTTGTGGATTCACTTCATGGAGAACCTCTTAAAGGTGTGGTTTAGTGAACTTCGATTTATACGATTTATATGAATTATCGGCTTCATTTAGAATAGATCTACAATTCTTTTTTAATTTCAGCTGTTGTTGAACACGTCCGCGATGGAAGTACGATCAGGGCCTTTCTACTGCCAAATTTTCAGCATGTCACCTTAATGATGTCTGGAATCAGGGTTAGTGATCTTTTGAATACTTACGTGTTGTTTATTTAAATACGAGCAAGCTGGCATGTTAACCATTCTTGTGCAAGTGCCTTTTTTCTATACAATTAAAATTTCTGGCAAAAAGCAAGACAGTGTTTATGAAAATGTAATAGGAAATCCATCTTGATTTATCTGTAAAGCTTCTTCTATTTATATTCGTGAAAATCCAGAGTCAAAATTTCATTAAAATTCATGTTAAGCCAGGCATAAATGTAAAAAATATTAGTAACTGTCAGACTAAAGAAATTGATTATGCTAGTGCTAGCATTATAGCTGTAATATTTGAAAGGAATTTGATAAAGGCATGCGAGAGGAAATCTCGATGCTTAATTTAGACGAGAGAGTATAGTTCAGGTATTTGATAATCTTGTTTAAAAATTTTGAAATTTTGTCAAAAATTAAAGAACATTATTTGTGTTTATACTATTTAGTGCCCATCATTTAAACAAGGAGATGATGGGACAACTCCACAAGCTGAACCATTTGCAGAAGAGGCCAAGTATTTCACAGAATCCCGCCTTTTACAGAGGGATATAGAAATAATCCTTGAAAGCGTTTCCAATGCCAATTACATTGGCAGCATCGTACATCCTGTAATACACTTTTACTTTGCATGCCAATTTAATTCTCTTACTGCTATCCCGTTTGCAACACTTTGGAAATTTCTCTTAATGCGCTTCTTGTAGAATGGGAGTATAGCAGAGCTTTTGCTTCGAGAGGGATTTGCTCGCTGCGTCGATTGGAGTATGGCGTTCGTCTCCTCAGGCGTCGACAAACTGAGAGCCGCTGAAAAGTTTGCTAAGGAAAAGCGTGCTCGGATTTGGAAGGATTACAGTCCAAGTGCCACGCATGTTGAGGGAAAAGGCAAAGAATATGGCGCCAAAGTTATGGAAATTATAAATGCCGATGCCTTGGTCGTGAAAACTAATGATGGTGCATCAAAGAAAATATTTTTAGCTAGTATTCGGCCGCCTAGGTATGTGTTTGCCGAGATTCTCGATTAAGTTTCTTCAGGCTAGTGTAATTAATGGGCTTGTCCTGAATTTTTCGTTTTGTAGAACCACAGAAGGACCAAAGGAGGATGTACCCAAGGAAACGAAGGGAAGGCAGTTCAGACCACTCTACGATATTCCGTATCTTTATGAAGCCAGAGAATTTCTTCGACAAAAATTGATTGGAAAGAAGGTATATTTCCTTAGTTTTGATTGTAAAAGCTTATTTTCATCTTTTAAATTTATATGCTTGTAAATTTCAGGTGAATGTTGTCCTTGATTATGTTCAACCGGCGTCCAATTCGTTTCCAGAAAAAACGTGTTGCACGGTGACAATAGGTGGAATGTAAGTATTAGCTATTTATTAGTTAAATGTTTTCAGTCAGTGCTATTGAACCAAAAGTAGCACTTGTTCTGGGCAATTTCTAAATACTCTTGAACAAATCTCAGTACCCATTATTTTAGCTTGTTGCTCTTTCCACAGGAGTTTAATAGTAATGTGGATTGTTTTGGGCAACGAACTGTCAACTTTGAATAATGTTTTATGCTCATATATACCGTACTTTTGTTTGTTTAGAAATGTTGCTGAGGCACTCGTCAGCAAAGGTTTTGCAACCGTTGTCCGCTATCGCCAGGATGACGACCAACGTTCCTCTCACTATGACGAGCTTCTAGCTGCAGAGACAAAAGCGGCCAAAAGTGGTAAAGGAATGCACGGAAAGAAAGATACTCCAATTCACAGGGTGGCAGACGTGTCCGGGGTACGAGCTCATGCTCATAAAGAATGATTTGATCTTTTCTACTTTAGACTTATTTATTTTTCTTTTCATTCTAGGATTATGCTAAAGCTAAGCAATTTCTTCCATTTTTGCAACGGGCGGGACGATCGGAGGGAGTTGTCGAATACGTCAGTAGTGGCTCTAGGCTACGGTTATACGTCCCCAAGGAGACATGCCTCATCACATTCCTATTGGCAGGTCGGCAATCCTGTACTGAATGTTCAGTGCCACAAACCAAGCAAATGTTTAACGTGAAATTCTGAAATTTAACATGTATGTGGGGGAAAATTAATAGTGCTTTATTGATTTAGGCATCAGTTGTCCAAGGGCTTCTAGGACTGTGCCAGGCGTTGGTGCTCTGGATTCTGAACCCTACGGAGACGAGGCTTTGGCATTTACAAAAGAACTATGCATGCAGAGGGAGGTAATAGCTTAATTCTTTGAACCTGGTGTGCATTTAGTCTCTGAAATGGCATGCGTGATTAATTTGTAAATCTTATCTAGGTTGAAATAGAA
The DNA here is from genome assembly GCA_034700285.1 of Proteroiulus fuscus. Classification (NCBI taxonomy): domain Eukaryota; kingdom Metazoa; phylum Arthropoda; class Diplopoda; order Julida; family Blaniulidae; genus Proteroiulus; species Proteroiulus fuscus. The sequence goes on along the minus strand of JAQIXP010005097.1, from coordinate 2,801 downwards.
GTTGAAAATATGGACAAAGCTGGCAACTTCATCGGTTGGCTATGGGTGGACAATACAAACCTTTCGGTGGCTCTAGTGGAAGAAGGATTGGCCAGCGTCCACTCTACAGCGGAGCGGAGCTCCCACTTCCGAGCATTGCAGACTGCAGAAGAAAATGCGAAGAAGCAAAATAGCAAAGTAGGCTAGTTATACTCTTATTTAAATTAATCATTCTTTTACTTTATAATTATGGTTTATTTTGTTAAAAGATTTGGGCTGATTACGAGGAACCAAAAGAACAAGACATTAAAGATGATATTGTTGAAAGGAACATCAATTACGTGTCCGTTGTTGTCACGGAGGCACGGCCAAACCTCCAGTTTTATGCTCAACACGTCGAGGATGGTCCACAGTTGGAAGAACTGATGGATCAGCTGCGGCAGGAATTTACCACCAATCCTCCTCTTCCAGGCTCGCACACTCCCAAGAAAGGAGAATTGTGCGCTGCTAAATTTGTCGATGGCGAATGGTATTGGAAACCTACAAAGTTGAAAAGGATGGTTGGCCTGTGGAAGCTAATGTTTGTAATTTCTTAGGTATCGAGCCAAAGTCGAGAAAGTAGCAGATGGTGAAGCCTACGTTTTCTACGTTGATTATGGAAATGTAAGAATTTTTGCACTAATGTCAGGTCGGTAAGCTACGCGTGGGGTGTCATGTCCTTAATTGTGTGGTTTTTTTTCATTTGTTACTTTAGCGAGAAGTAACGAAAACTGCCAATCTAGCTGCCCTACCTCTGAACTTTCAAGGCCTGCGGCCAGCAGCACATGAATATGGCTTGGCCTGTGCGGTTTTACATTCAGATGTGAGTTTTTTTGACATTTAGTAAAGTTTTAATGTTAGCAGAAATTATTTTCTGTTATATGAATCCTATAGGATTGAAAGAGAAAAAAATAATCTTTTTATAGATGTATTTTTGTTGAGCAGCTTTAATAATTGGGTACCTTGAATGCTTCTTTGTTTATTATAAATATTTTTTTTTACCTTGATTAGGTCGAGTATCAGCAAGACGCCATCCAGGCATTTGCCAGTGAAACTGAGAACCTGACACTCCTACTTAATGTAGAGTACAAATCCGGGGGCATTGATTACGTCACGTTACTAAATTCCGACACAAAAGATGACGTCATCAAAGGGCTGATTTCGGAAGGATTTCTACTTGCAGAGATGCGAAAGGAGAAACGGCTAAAAAAACTGGCAAGTGGAGTAGAAAAGTAATCACTAATGATGTTGCCACCTTCCTAGCTAAGACCTCGCACAATACATTTTTTCATCTTATGAATTTAGGTGACAGAGTTCAAAAATGCCCAGGAAGCAGCAAAAAAGAAAAGGGTGAGATATATTTTTTTTTTCTTAAACTTAATCGGAGACTGAATCAATTTTTTTAAAGTAAAATTGGTTTTACTTTTGTTTATAGCTGAATATGTGGCGTTACGGTGATTTCACTGAAGATGACGCCAAGGAATTTGGTTACAGGCGCTAATTGTGTTAAGTTTGGCAGAAAGGGATTTGCACCCACGATGTGTTTTCTTCATTTGCTAGGGTGACATCACTTTGTTTCCTTTAAAAAAAAAAATTGTTTTTCGTAAAAAAAGAGTAAAACCGAACGGAAATATTCGTTATTTTGGAAACTTGAGTGATGTTGCTCCTTAACATATAATATTATAATCGACTAAAAAATAACAATTTACAAAGTAATTTTGTGTGATAGGAATTATAATTTTTAAAAGCCAATAGAATTAATTTTATTCATCGACTTGTAAAATTATTTGTTACATTTTGATTTTTATATTTTCCCTGCTTGCAAATACGAATTATGTCGGAATTGGCAACACATTTTATTGTTCCTTTACACAATAAGAGACTTAATTTAATTCCTAATGGCCTCTCTAGAGACCTGGTGCTGCACAAATGGAGATTGCAGTTATCGTGTGGTGAAATTGGTACCTGGGAACCAGCGTTATCCAATTACAAAAGGGACTACTTTGAAAATGTTTTACATCGAATTTGTCTGGCTAAAATACTTTCTTGTTATAACAAGATGTGTATGCATACGTTGATTATTTCTGCCATAAAATAAACGTCTATGGAATTATTTTGGGTTATTTGAAAATTATCCAAAAGCAGAAACTCCCCCAGTTCTAAATATAATGCAAAGGTTTTTTTTAATGAAATTGAAAATGTTTATGACGGTAATGCTGGTGTTTCTCTTGACTAATAAACGACTTAAATATATTTATAGGATGGAATTATTCAAACAATCTACAACTTTTTACTAAACTGGTTTTGTCAACTAGTGTTTTGAGAAAATAAGAAATGCTTTTTCTGCCTGAGACAATGCTCAAGTGGAAAAAAAATGTAACTTACAATCGTCACAACAAGTTCTGGACCCTGGATTTGGTATTTGGTAGCACAACATAAGTTGGTTTTGTCAGATAAGTGATGTGATGTTTCCACTTTGTAGGCATGGCATTGGCTTTTCCGTATGTTTTACGGAGTATAGTGGTATTTTCTAATGCCAGAGTCCAAATTTTGAGTTATTGGGCACCGAAAGGAAAGGTATCGGTATGTCAAGTTTAATCTCAATTAATTTTTCATATTAGAATGGAGATAAATTCATTGGAACTTTATGGGACTTATGCTGGTGCTCTTTGTGACCGAATTTAAGCGACTTTCAGCTGCAATGATAATGTTTAAGGGGGCTGTCCACACTTTTAAAAAATGCATGCTCCTATGGGAATCTCCATGTTAACTAACGGTACATA
>JAQIXP010005096.1:0-10779 GCA_034700285.1 Proteroiulus fuscus | reverse complement strand
CCACGGCCATACCCAGAAATCTATTGCTTTTGAGGGGAAGGGGCCAACTCAAAATATTTTTTTCAAAATTTGGCCTAGAGGCGAAAATTTAAAGGCTTTTGTATACATAACAGCAAAAATTAACAGAAAATGGTGCCGCAGGCGACTTTTTTACTCAAAAAACACTCCAAGATTGGCTGAAATTTGCCATAATATCAAGTATTAGTCTAAAAGTTTTTGGGAAGGAGGGGAGACTGGCAATTTGCTGCCCCCTCTGATCGAGTCTGGGAGAGTAGCCGCCCCCCTCGCCCCCCGGCAGCTATAGCCCTGATCCAGGCGCCTTTCTCTTTCTGGGCTGGGGGCGCATCCTTCTGGGGCGCGGTCAGCAAATGCTGACCTTGCTGACTGTTAAATCCGCCACTGCTTAAGGTAGGTACTAAATTGAATTTAAAAAGTTGTTTTCATGAGAATGGTAGGGGTATACTGTACTGTAGCTGCATTTAATTATTCTTGTTAAATAAAAGTTAAACCATGACGTACAAACACTACTTAATTTTATTCTTTGAATTACAGAAAACATCACATACATGTGTAATCTGGAATTTCCGTAGGCCTATTAGAAAATCCTTTTGGGTGACTATTGGGCAAACTGGAACAACCAAAGATAAATTTTAAACGGGAAACCTATATTCCCCAATTTTGATGCACGCCAGGACGGCCAGTTATCCGAACTGGTGCTAGATTAGGAGGAGGGGGCACCTGGCCTAAGAGTGGAGGTGGCCTAGAATTCTGTTGGTGGTGATATGGCGGTGGGGTTGAATTCAAGTTAAAATTTGAGCTAGTCCCAGGCACTGAGTAGCTCGGTTGATGGGAATAAGAATGAGGGTGACCGGCAGGATACTGTGCAGTCGGTGGACCTCTAGTATTTGTATACGCGGGATCGGGCAGATAAGGTCCTGTTTGAGAGAGCGTAAAGGGTGGAGGCGGTTGAAGCGGTGGTACTGCTCCCGGTTGGGCGGACGGAACAGGTTGATAACCCTGTGAATACCCTTGCCCATCGTAAGTGCTCATGTATTGGACATTGGACAAGTTGACCTGCTGCGGCTGAGCATAAGACCCAACATTTCCCTCAATGGCAGACGAGTTGGGGTCCGATAAGGAATAACCAGCATGAGAGTAAGTGACGGAATTAGGTGATGGCACATATTGAGGTTGAGCATATGTTTCCACCATAGAAGGCATGCCAGTCTGATGACCATATTTATAAGTGAGACCAGGCTGACCTGGCAATGCTAATGATGGTATATTTGGATTTGCTTCCCCAGCATGGCGATGCGAAAGTGTTGGGATCGGTTGCTCCAAACTTTGCACCTCACCAGTTTTCACAGGCATTGACGCCTGTGTAAGAATCACTCCAGGAGATGCCTGCTGCTAAAATGCAGGAGTTTTTTAGATTGAAAAAAACTCAAGCAGTGTAGCACAGTTTCAATGATGATAAATAAAAGGTTTGGTCTTACCGTTATGATGCGTTTTCTCTGGGCTGGAAGTGTCTGACCATGAGTAGCCTCTGGTGGAGTATTGCGTGCTTGATTCGGGGTCAATGGAGGAGATTCGTTCTTGGATGCAGTATTAGAATATAAATCCAGAACTTGATGACAAACATCTAAAAACGAAAGAATTTTTGTTGGCTAGACTATAGGTATTCCAATTACATTTAAAATGCGTAATTGGATAACATTCTTGCCAACCTTCGAGCAATTCCGTAGAAATATCCTCCACAAACATGTCCCACCATCTCTGATGCCGTGCATGCCTTCCACTCCATTCGGAAATTTCAAACTTAGATAACTTACTCGCAAGATACATGAGTGCTATGGCAATTATCTCAGGTTCCCACTGCAAACTAAGCGTAGTAAATAAACTAGAAACAAAATAACAATTGTAATTCAAGAAACTGAATGTAAATTGCACTTTTAAAAGTAATGTTAGTACCTATCATTGACAAAGGTCCATGCCATCTGTACCATTGTTTCCAATTTATGCTTGTCTCCCTTTAAGAGTTTGGCATATTTCAACAGATATTTATATGGATGTTCCACTTGTAAATCAAATTTTATAGTTTGAAGTAAGATTCGTTCAAGTGTCATTACTTCTTCCTGTAAAAAAGTATAGAAATACCATAATCCTGAGCAATAAAAAGAAGCAACTAGCTTGAATTTCTAAATTACACACGACAAGTGTGCAACCTTTGGATCCTCTCCAAACTGAGAAAACTGCTGATCAGTTAATAATGAACGAGCCGCTTTAATGATATCTTTACATTTTTTAGGAGTTTCTTCAACTTTACCAGCAAGAAATAAACAACAACAAGCAGTTACCTGAGGAAGATAAATAACACAACAGAATTTAATGGCCACTATCACTCAAGAATGTAAGATTGATTTGGGTAGAAGAAAGATTTTACTTACGTAGCGTGGAAAATGCTTAAATGAATGGAACATGTAAAACCGATGGAAATAAACGATTCCAGTAGCTAATGTTTCATAATGTCGCCTAGATATTTGGTAAAGGAAGTTTTTAAAAATGGCAACTATAGAAGTATCTTAATATACCTTGGACAAAAATTTTGTTTTTCGGCTAATACCAGGGTACTAGCCGAAAAACCTCTACTATGGTATTATGTAATGGAAAGATTTTAAAATGGTATTCTGGTTATTCTCATGTTTAGATTATATTACAAAAAATTAACAAACATTGATTGTGTCATACGGGCCTAGAAACTACCATAACTAGCCATACCATAGGGTGTTCAAATCTCCGTCCAAGTTTTAAACCATTAGTCCAAGATATGGCTTGGAAAATGTAATCGATCACCCAAGAGTTGAGAATTCTATTATAAAAAGGATACAGTCCCATTTTTGTGCCGATATTCATAATAAATCGGGCACCTTCTTTTCTGTACCTGGCCTCCACGTCAGGATCAATCCCATCTTTAATTGACGGAGTGTTGGCCCGAAAATCCTTTTTGTCATAGTACCAACAAGGCATCGTCTCCTCTTGTCCTAAACAACGGTCATGATTGCAATCGTTATGTGTGCTATAGTATTTCGTAATCAAATGTGATCAAAGTGCAGAATTATTCTAGTTTGCTGATAACTTACCTAGCGACCTCATTCTAAAATATAGTGAATTAACCGGTCACAGGAAGACTATGAACAGTACTGTACACTGTACGAGATCAAAGTTGGCTTTAACTTGACTTGCTAATGCATAATAATAAAATACCGTGTTAAAGTTAATAAAACAAACACACTAACTCTAATAAACCACGAAATTCAGACGGTCAAATAAATCCTCTGTACTTTTTATCCTGAACTCTGCTAGGAAAGTTACGACATCACTGACATATCAGGGATAAATCCTTGGTTCTGTCATCTGGCATCAGAAACAATATTCAAGATGGCCTCGACCTTTAAATTTACGGTGCAAACCTCAAGATTTTGTAAATTATTTTATAAAAATGGTTTACGAAGTAGATTTTTGCCTAATTGCACATCTTTTAGAGTAAGTAGATTGTTGTAGAATATAATGAAAATAGCACATACTAATGACAACTATCGTGCAAAATTTAACCTGTAATATTAGTGGCAGTGGGAAGAAGGCAACCAGGAATTGTCCATAAAAACCTGTTATTAGGCGTGTTTTAGCGTTATTACCTTGTCATACGCTGTAGTTATTCAGTTTACAAGTAGTTCTTAACTCATACATATATAGGATACAAATAAAACGCTAAAACGCAAAGTTCTTCATTCGATGATTTTCCTATACGAAACATCCTTCATTTCTGTTACCTCATTTGGTACACCACCTATTTAGGTAGATAACCAGTCTGTTACACTTTTGGTTACCCGCATTGTTATCCAAAAACGATAAAACGGCAGACGACAACAGCAAAACGCTCCAGGTCCTAACTATGTATCCAAATGGTAACAGGGTAATAGCGCTAAAACACGCCTATTGTGTAAGCCTCGCCCCCGGTTAGGTTGGGGGGACCGGGGGCTAAAGCAGGAGTGGTCCCAGGAAGGTGGTTGGTGGGGGGAGGCGATTGGGGTCGTCAAGCGTCTGAAAAGGGTAATTTGGGACTGGGGCAAGCCTATCAGAGCGCTTAAAAAGCCATTTTAGGAGACTTTTTGGGGGAAGGGCGATCGCCTTGGCCGCCCCCCCCCCTTTCCCCGTGGGACCGCGCCTGTGTCCTTATTCCTATGAATCTTTTATTCTTGTTCAGCTAAGCTGGCGAGGCCTACGAGCCCTTGTCTCTAGCGGCCAATGACCACTCACTCCAAAATACATTCAAAAGGTGATAATCACTAAACCATATTCAAAGTTGTAAAATGATATAAATTAATAGTTTATTTAGTGTGCGATTGTGCTGTATCATTGCTGTTCATGTAGGAAAATAAGACTCCTAATTTCCTTCCTTCTGACTTCCTGGCATGTTTGAAACAGGAGTATTCTTGAAAGTATTATATAACATGTTTCTGGGTGCATAGCCAAGTGAGTTTCTTTTCCCCCCCCCCCCCCCATCCTCCACTAGAAATGGGGTTAGGGTCGTTCAATAAAACACCTACAACTGTGTTATAAAGCAAATAAATTGGATAAGGTTAGCTGTTTCACATATCCATGTTATTTTATTACATTGACGTAGACATAGACATAGGAGACAAAGTTGGGTTGATCCCAACATTGCAAACTGGCATCACACGTAAACTTAGCAACATATGTACTGGACATATGTAAAAATACGTAAATGTGAAAAAGCCTATACTTTCAACATCTTAAAAAAATTCAAAATTGGAAGAGAACCGCAGTTACTATATTGTCCCGATCGCGCTTATTTCTAGACTTCGAGTGGAGAGTGGATGCTTATTTGAGATTGGGTGGTTAAAAAAAATTGATCAAATACCATAATTGTTGCAATAATGGGTACTTTTATCCTTATAAAAAAAATTACAACATATCAAAAAATATGGTACACTCTAATTTCCTTTTACCTGGTACCTGGTAATAGGCCTATGGTAAAAGTGTCAAAACTGGGCGCTTATTCATGCATGAACATGTTACTGGGCGCTTGCTTGTGACTGGGCACTTATTCATAACTGTGCGTTTATACCCATGGTAAACGCGATAGATTGCGTGGTTGTTCTAGTATGGGCTCTATTCGAAATGGGCACTAAATCGAAACAATACATTATTCCAATTATTTGTATGCAGTACCGTATTCATTTTATTATATAATGAATTACGGTAGTGAAACTTTTTGCTGATTTAACTTGCCATCAAAGGCAAGTGATAACTTGTCATCAAACTTAATATCGATGGCTTAATTCACACTTGGCGAATATGCGAAAAGTTGCTTTTGAGATAATAGGGAGGTTGGGATAATTCGCCCGAAATAATCTGATAAACGAAAACTTACAATATGATGGCATATCCTGTCTGTTTTTTTCCATTTTGCCCGAAATGAGTAGAAGATTTTGTCAGGGGAATAAAATAAGTTAACAGAATTACAGTGTGACCAGTGATAGGGATTTTTACCCTATTCGCATTGCTTACTATACAAGTTTCGAGGCAAGTTCAATTATTTAGTGGTTTTGTGGACTCATGGGCTTCGCAACCTCATAAAAAAATTATATTTTTTCTGAAATGTTTTCTAAAAGTTTTAAACTCTCGTTTTGAAATCATTTCAGGCGAAAATTCGCAACCTCCCTAATAGCGTTTTTGTGGAAAAACGGTATAACTTTGAAATAAACAATGTTAAAAAGCTGAAATTTGGTGAACAGATAGAACAATATATTTTATAGCAAATGTGCTAATTTTTGTATAATAAAGAAATTAGTAAATTAATTAAGTAATTTTAGAAATAAAAGTCTTACTGTAAAAATGAAAATTCATCAGTTTGACAGATAAATTTTGCAGGAAGGCAAAATAAATTAAGTGTAAAGTAGGACATCTGCACATCCATTAGTTTGCCCACTGCAAAAAAAAATTAAAAAAAAAAATAAATTAGCGAAAATATTCAAATTCGTCATTTGTCATTAAAAAAATCCCTGGTATGGAGACATTTTTAAAATGTAAATGACGAATTAGACCACTTGTAGTTCTTAGGAATGACAGGTGATGGCTTATTCTTTAATGTTCACTTCTGTAACTTTAACAATTATTAGTTTAATTAATTTCTGTAATTTTAGGTTCATTAAGGCCACTTCCAGGATCACAATGGTATAATTATCTCATTTTTTACAAATTGGCGTATTCATCAAGTGTGAATTAAGCCTTCAAAATATGTACACGTATTCAGTCATAAGGACTAGATGTTGTCCAGGCACTTGTTTTTTATTAGGTTTCTCTCACTTTAGACATTAGTAAATGTAGACACTACTTAGGAACCCCATAATTTTCTCCAACTTATGCATGTTTTCTTAATAATTGTAATATAATAAGCAATTTTTTCTTGTAATTTCTAGAATACAAACACAATTGATTTCTCTCCGATTGTGGGTGATTGGGTAGTTGCAACAAAGTCTGACACGGTCACTGATGATGCCAAATCAAAAAATCTTGACATCAACATCTATGATATGAAACCTCTAAGAAGTCGCGAGTTTCAAGGCTCAATTACTAGTACAAGTGCTGATTGGGGAATTGTTGACAACTACGTAAGTTTTCATATCAAGTTACGCTTGTTCCTTTGCCATTTCTTTAATGGGAAAGTCTCACCTCGCTACAAGTTATTTATTTTTAAATGAACAAGCTCAAAATTATGCCATTTTTTTGAAATAAAAGTGAAATTGAAATCAAATGTCCTAAACTTACTGAATTTAAATCACGGCGCCATAATGCTTAAGAGGTGAGCAGATGTCGAACTGAGTGATTGACGATTCAAGACTTCTAGTCTGGGTCATATGGTCATATGGAGTCTGGGCTAAAACTCGGGATGAGCGTTTTTTTCTCCAACATAACAGTAACGCTCTGTAACCAGCTTCAGTTTTGAACTTTTACGATTTCTAAAAATTTTAATTTTACTTGATAATTTAATATCAAGTTTTTGAGCTTTTTCCTTTGAAAATCATTTATAATTATCTAAGACTTTCTTTTTAAATGTAAATGAAAAAACAAACCTGTTAATGTATTAATTATGATAAAACACTTAGAAATCACAATTGCTGCAGAAATGGATCATGTCTCTATAGAAACTTTGAGGCAGATAGCATTTCTGCAGATTCTGCAAAAGGGCAAATCCATGGAAAAGGACACTTTCATAGAAAAAATACAATCATGTTTTCATCTGATTTATATTTTAAATTTGGAAAAAGTTCCATTTTATAAAAACAACTTGTGTTTTTTTTTAATGTGTAATCACTATTAAAGAATTTCAACCATGGTAAACATCATTAACTTTACAAAAGGATATTTTTGCCACTGGTGTCAATGGGGCTATCTCCCCTGATCCTGCGGTGGTAAACGTACCCATAAATTACAATTTGTGTATTGCAATATTCCATTAAATCATGGAAACCATAAGGATATCTGTTGAATAAAACCCAGATTTATAGGCCTACTCACCCTTTAACCCCTGTTAAGCTTCGTTTTTGCATATTCTGTCACAACCGAAATGACTTACGTCACAACCGAAACATTTTTGTCTAATTTGTTTTTATGAAAACAAACTGCACTGCAAAAAATTATCTTGTAGAAATACTGTGAAACATTTGTAAAAATATATAGAAAAATTTGTTCGTTCGAAATGTAATAAATAGCAGCAAATCACCTGAGAAGAAAGGTGGTTTTTTTGTTCACAACCGAAACAGTCCATTTATATTTTTCAAATATTATGTAGCAGCAAACCGAACGCTCCTTCATTTAGTAAGTACTACAATAGACCTTTAAAATACCGATAAAGCAAATTTTTTTACAGATTTAGTTAGGTACTTGATATTTATTATTTGAAAGGCATATATAAATGTCACAACCAAAACTGTAGATTTGCCCAAAACATAATATTTTTCTACCAAAAGTTGTCATTAAGAAGTTATTTTATAAACTGGGGATAAAAACTTAAAATTAATATCTTAATCACTTATCTGAATATTATCATGAATTTTATGAAAAATTTGGACAGCACCATTCTGTCTGGTAGTAGTGCAAAGCGAGAAAATGTGTACTTATTGCTTTTATTTTAATAACTAATAAGATGTATTAGTTACTGTGGAAAAGTTCTTTCAGAATTACTTGACCTACTACTAGCAGATGGAACTAGTAATAATGATAAAATGGACTAGTGCACATTTACTCGCCATGCGCAACTAGTTTGCAAAAAAGCTCCTGTAAATTTGAAAAACTCCCATCAATCTTCCTAATATCTCGCAAATCTCAATAAAATCTTACCAAACTTGTTATATCTGATGGATTTATCAATTCTGTACGTGTACAGATGAGTGCCAATTGTCCATGTGTTAGTTCTATATTAATATTCGTAACTTCAATTTGCAGATTTATTTTCACATGGACATCGCTGGCAAGGGTCACCGTTGGAAAGTGGGAGATATTGTGCGTGGTGTGGCAATTGAAAGTACGTACGACAAGTGCGAATGGCGTGCTACAAAGATTATTTCGCATCTTACCATGGAGCAACAACGGTTTCTAAATCATGGCCAAAGGAAGGTGGATTTAACAAGCCGTTTAGTACAGGACAAAAATAATGTCACCGTGACGTCACCATTAGATTTGGGCATATTACTCATTGGTGAATGCAAGCCAATTGTAGCACATATTAGGTAAGAGAAAAAAAGTTCTAATAATTAAAGTGTCTATACCATAATGTCCTAAAAAGTCAAAAGCGGTCAAAAAAAGTCAAAAAAGTCATGCATTTTATCTTATAAATGAGAAGTTTGTATGATTTGGTTAAAGTCTTCATGTCATATTATGAAAATGATAAACTTTGCAAAGCTTTGTTTTAATGCATATGCAACCGAAAAATTGCGATGTTTAAAATAATGATTTGTGAAAAATTGATTTCAATTGCAATTTTTCCAACATTTACAAAATTAATAATCATGATTTTATAAAAGTTTAGATTTTCATCTTAAATCACAAAATCAAAAATCACCGTCATGGAAATAGTTTGGTTTTTTAAGTCAAGATTACATGTTTTGATTTTGGTCTAAACATCTCGGTCTCTGCAATTAAGAAAGCAAGTTCTGTAAGATCATTGCATGAACACGACAAAAATAACTCTCCTTCCCTGACCAAGGATGTAAGAGAATTACAAACAAAACAAATAAAGTTCTGTACATGGTCTGAGACCTGCAACTCTGCTTTCAAATCCCAAAGGACAGTCTTTGGGTCCATTGATTGCCACATCTCTGATCTGCATTGGCATCACTTTCCAGGGCTGCACTACTGGTTTAGAAGTATTAATGAACCATCTCACATTCCCCAGCAAACCGGGTCTTCCTGGTCATGGCCTCTGAGACATATGCAGGGAAGCAAAGTCAATGTTCTGAACGAGCTGAGTTCCTCCTGGCTGTCTTTCCTGGCTCTTTAACAATCCCGTCCACACTGTGTTGATTCTAACAACTGTTCTCAGAATAATTAAATTAGGGTAAACCACACCAGCTCATTATGTCCAGCGTGACACCTCTCTTTTTGCATGAGAATGGGATTACTGTTGCCTCTGCTTGGTTACTTCCTCCTATATTCAGCCCATGATCTGAACGTATTCCTGTTCCATCCGACATTGATATTGAACTGCAGTGGGCTGTTCCAACATTTGGTCTGGTCCCTCAGGTCAACTCCTTGAAACGCCATCTGGATTGCTGTTTCAGATGACATTTCCCCTTTCAATTGGTGCATTGCAATCTCTCCCACAGTTGGTGGTACTGATGGTGTGGGTCGACCTTGAGCCATGGTGTATCCATATTGTCAGTTCATCTCAGCATTAGCTATGAAGGTTCTGAACCTCATACTTTAGGTGCAAGAATTGGTATTCCACTTGCTTCCACTAGCCTTGGGCACTGATAATCACACTTATAATTAAAATCATCCTCATTCATTCCAATGATTCAGGCAGGCCCTTTTAATGGCATTTGGTTTTGAGCACTGTTTGACTATTGGGGACAAATCCTCCTCACACAATCTCTGATCCTGAAATCTATATATCATTGACATAAATTGTAAGCCCCTTTTGGCAGTGCAGGCTCCTACAATTTCTCCATTTGCTTAGCTCCAGCCCAGGTGATATCTGAAGTGAAGTCGGAAAGATATTTGATGACAGTGGCTACCTAGAAACCAGGCATCAAAGATTTGTGGGTCTAACAGCACTGGCCAGTCCTACCTCCACAGGCAATTGAGATGTTGGCTAACCTCCACCATCAGGGTCTTGTCGGTGTCATTGTTCAATGGTTAACCTGGTATTGTTGAAAAAATTTTGATTGTTTGCATACAAAGTTTTGCATGAATTATCCATTCACTACTCACATAGCTCATATTGCAATGAGTCTTGGATAACTCTCATAATTTGCTCTTTTAACTTTCTTGGCTCCTGCAACACCAAACGATGATTGAAATCATTATCTTGGGATTTATTGTAGAACAACTTATCAACAGTAGGCCTACTGAAGTGATCCTCTATGATCCCTTTCTGTCAAAACTTTTTCAACAATCGGTTGATTTTGGTGAACTTCCATTAGAATGGAAGGTTGCCAATGTATGTCCTATATACAAATCAGGATGTCATAAAGA
>JAQIXP010005095.1:0-10780 GCA_034700285.1 Proteroiulus fuscus | reverse complement strand
AAATGTGGGACAACCCCCCTACCAAATGGCATCATTATATGCTGATCGTAGGGTACTGAGTTGAATTGAATTGAATGTTCAGCTAAGTAGTTAATTAATTACACAATTCAAAAGTAAAAAAAAAATGCTCAGATAAATAATTTTGTCTCAACAGACGCCCCGGCCAACGTCATAAGGAAGCGCTTCTTGTGATGCATACAATATTCAATTTATCTAGACTGTACAGGAATTTTTGGCTGAATCAAAGGCATTAGATTATTACCGAGACCAATTACCTGAACCACAACATTGTCGCTGCACCTACATGTGTAACTTGGCAAGAAATGAATGTTTAAGTGTAGGTACATAAGAAATGAAACAAAAATTTATTGGTGATGGCTGAGTAAGTAACTAATGGCGTCCTTATCTGTCTAACTTAACCTAAATAAACATTTATGTAGGCCCTACATAATTTTCCATTTCAAAAGACAAAAAGAAACGAAGGTTGCAACTCAAAAACGCAGACAAGCACCAAGCTTTACAAATAAACTGGAATCAGTCCAAAAAACAATTCCCAATATAGGCCTACACTATTATGCACCAACACGCTACTGCAGTTGCAGCTGCAGCTCCTGCCAATCAACAAACTGTTGCAGAATGCTTGTTTCATTACTATGTCCAATCTTGTAATGTCAGCATTCATTTACATGTAAATATCAACTGCAGCGAAATTGCTAAATTACATAGAGTATTTCTGTCTATTGCACGAATGTATTTTCTTTTTAACTACAAAGAAATAGGATAGTCCAATATGTAGTGGAACCAGGAATTATCTACATTAATTCCTAGAAAGCTTTGTTCTTGAATATTTTTTGATAAATCTCTGAGCCTACTGAATTGATTTAGCCAGTGCCATCATTGCCAACACAACCTGGTATGTCCACAAATTATAATTTGGAAATAATCTTTGTTTTCTAAGTTTACTGATCAATTTGCCCTTGAACCTTGGCACTTCCTATTCTACTTTTGACATAGCCTACTGAAAGGGTGTAGAAACTAATGCTTGATTAAACAATTATAACATTAGGACCTACATTAAATATTTTTTAGCTTTGTTGATAGTTATCAAACCACTCATCAACTATCGGAAACCAATCAATTCACCCCCCACCCCCAAATAGGTAGATTCTTAAAGTAAATGTCCCTGCCCATGATTTTGGCTGTGCCCCCTGGGTTTCAAAAAAACTGTGATTTTGTGCGAATCTAAATGAATTTAAGGCGATTCTTAGCAAATCCTTGCTGGGTGACTTTACAGCAAAGGGTTTGAGAAAAGATTCACCCTAAACTAAAGCTTGGATCTGAATTTGTAAAGTTTTATATCCCTCAAGTTTAACAGGAACCATTCACACACACCAAAACCAGAACATACAGTACAAAATAATAAATTCAATTTTTGTAAGTGATAAGTCAGCTTGTAGGCCTATTGATGCATGTAAATACCGGGTAACTTCAATATAATGATTCATCAAGCAACCTTGAGTATGCCTTGAGTCCATGACCTTGTCAACACGGTAGGCCTACTGGCATTTGGCAATTAAAATATGCGTCTAAGTACAGACTATGATATGATAACAAATACAGATATTAGGCCAATTGCTGTTTGGACATATTTTTGTCATATCAATGATGTAACCTTGGATTTTTCATTCCATTGTCTCAATTGCCGACAGACATTGCTGTAACTGATATTATCGGACTTTAATCACTTAATCTTTACCAAAGATATCCCCGTGTAGATGAAATATGTTTTATCACAATCGTATTATCTAAATTTCACAAAAAAATGGGAAACGTTCTAATTGTTTAAAATTATCGAACAAGGCGCGTTCTATTTTTACGTAATTTAGGGATTGCCAAACAATGCATTAACAAAAGCCCCACGTTAAAATACTATGCAGACAACGTTCACAAACTTATTAATAACAATAATTAGCGTTTGCCAGCGTCAATACATTTCAAGGTTCCCTGAGGTTGATTTAATGAATTATTATAAGCAAAGGCTTACCTATAGCGATGTAGTTTCGTTTGACTTTTGTGCGTTCTTCGAGTTTCGCCAACCATGGTTCAAAAAAATTGCTTTTATCGTGAAGCTCTTTATCGAATTTAGCTAATAATGTTGCAGATTTGTCTGCACCCTTAATATTCTGAGAACCAGTACTCATTTTGAAAGGTGAAACGATTATTGTACTACGTAATTTAAGTATTAAACTATAGATATAGAGATCAACAACAAGTCCAACCGAACAGACTGTCTTCCAGTAACTAATGATTCGAAAACAGTGCAATGCGAGCCGGGAAATTTAACATTTGACTCGCGCTAGAATCCATTGCACCTAGCGCCTTTGAGTTTCAAAAATGTCTGCAGTTCGTGTCAAAAGGGGCCGTTCATTAACGACGTTTACAAAAAATGCCACTTTTAGGACCCACCCACCCTTTTGTCAACATTTTAACAAATATTAAATAAACCCTCTGGTCAAAACTGTGGTACTAGGCAAAAAAATCAATAATCAAACTCAATAAATTTATGAAAGATTTTTAATTTGTTTTACACGCTGTATAAAAACCCAATTAGTAATATTAATGGATTGTCATTTAATGTTGATCAATAATAAAATATAAATGAAATAATTTCAAAGTAGATATGATACAAGCAAATATACAAACAATTTCTGAAATTATGCACAAACAAGCCCAGCTACAAGCAAATGAAGTTCTAATGTAAACTGAAACTGCAGAATATGTAGTAAATTTGTCACATCACGGAACAGAAAACTGTTGATTTAAGCATTAACTTACAAAACGTCAGTTAATGCAGTAACTCAAAACAGTAAAAGCAGGAAACTGATGGCACGTACTGCCAATATAACATTGCTGCTGCGCAGATGTAAGAAAAGCGTACTACAGTAATTCAGTCATTTAAAGGAGCCCCTAATGCAACTTACTGAAATACTATTAATTCGATCAACATTAAAATTGAAGTAAAATCTATAACTAAAATTACTGCAGTATTAATGTAGAATTACTGTAGATCTACTATACTGCTGCAGCTTTATTGCAAAACTGCTTATGCATTTTTATTAAATATAACTGCAGTATTTTTTTAAAATTAAATTTGCTAAATTTATGCACAAACATTGCAAGAAAATATAGCCCACAGTTTTAAAATATTGCAATATAATTTTTTTGGGATCGAGGCTTAGCACGACCTGTTTCAAATATGCTGATTATATAATTTTAGTCTTTCTTTTTATTTGGACCCTTTGTACCACTTGATTTTACATCTTCTTCTTCATCTATGGAGAAAAATGTGCAAATTTTGTCCTCATTTATTTTTTAACTAGACCTTATTAGGAATAATAATATAGAGATTACAAAAATATGATAAATTGGAAATTACCACCAAATAGGTCCAGCGGTTTATCTAATAAGGAATCGCGATAAGATTTCATATATTTCCTAGAAAGTCATTAAAACTTATATGAAGTAAATTATTATTATACACTTAGACAAAAATTTCTGCATGGTGACTTATATTTACCTAATAAGTTTAGCTATGCAAAAGCCTGCAAAAGCCACAGTTATAATTAACAATACTTGTAATAAGGGATGCTAAATCAAGAGAAAAATTTGCTATTAGAAATATATTTATGGTCTCAGATTCTAAATTAAATAAAACAAAATAAAATTAAAAGAATAATCTACTTTAAATAAGGCATTCTTCATAATGATGTACTCAAAAAGTACACATACAATTCCAAACAATAAACCAATAGCAGATCCAAGCCAGGGTAGCTGCTGTTCCTCTGGAAGTTTGAATTCGATATATTTATAACTTGTATCAAGTCAGTGGACATAAACACTACAGAATTTCTTTAACTATAAAAACATACGCCTTCTCAATTTTATGATTTCTTCTTTTGTTCTCACAATGAAGTCATTTACACTGGTATTATCTGGCTGAAGCTGCAAAACTTTCTAAAACAATGTGAATTCAGGATACTTGTTTAATTCTAAAAGTTCCAAATTTCCCTAGAGGAAACTAACCTGATAGGCTTCCAATGCATCCTCATAACGCTGGCCTGCAAATAATGCGTCCGCTTTGCATAAGTAGCCCTAAAAATAAAGGTAAATTAGATATTACTAGGGATTCTTATTTATAAACAAAAACGATTTGTAAATTATGCTAAATATTGTAGTAAAAAGCCTGAACGGTTTTTACAGTACTTTGTGAAAATTAACAGGAGTTAAGTTATGTGAGGGGTCAGACAATCGACATTTGTTTAGATTAACTTGAGAATTTCTGGGATTTTATTGGATTGACTGGAATTTATGAGATTGACATGCTTTTTAATACATCTGTTCTCTATCCACATAAAATTTGAGTATTGGATACCTTAGGGATTAATAAAATGTGTAAAGAAAATATTTATTTTTCCAAATTTTTTTAGTTTTAATTTTTATGTGAAATTTTCCAGAAGCTAACCCACATGCATACTTTTCACAGACGATATGTAATAACGACTTTTCTTTTGTTTATACATAATATAGGACCTATGAGCTTTTCAGCAACTTTCATTAACCTAGATTCAATATTGATTTTCAAATGTTATGACTTATGCATTTTGAAATTATCCAAAATGTCAACCTAGCCATATAATTAGTCCATGAAAATGACAATGGCGTAAAAGTTCTTATACAATGAAACACTTTTCTAAATTGGTATCATAACAATTTACTTTGCTATTGTTTAAAATTTTGGATAACATCCAAGTCACTATTGAAAAAATCACTGTAGCCTACTAACTAAAATATCATTAAAAATAATTACTGTACAAAATCAAAGCATTAATCAACAAGCCATAAACTAGCAAATGGGCTATATAGGGCAAACATTTGTAAATGCCAAATTTCCAAAACACATTGTAATGCTAAAAAAATTAAACACTAGCACCTTTGGAAATGGGGAGATTGACCATCCCAAAAGTGATTTATTTTTCCTGATAATTTAGAAAGAAAAATATGTAGCATGCAGCTATTCAATTCGGTTCATCCAGTAGCGGATCCAGACTTTAGTTTTGGGGTGGTCACAGCCCCGACCCAAAGAAATGTTCCAAAATTTTTGGACATAGGCATAAATTAAAAGGTTTCTGTACATTATTGACAAAATTGACACAACATCTCGCCACAGGCGATTTTTTTTTGCTCAAAAATACTCAAAAATGGGCCAAAAATCACCAAAATTGCATATTTTCCATGTTTTCTAGTTTGAGTTCGAACATTTTGGGGGATTATGACCTTTGTGATTCCCTCCCCCCCCCCCATCCTGGATCCGTGCCTGGGTTCATCGGTAGGCCTACCAAAAGTGCATTTTAGGATGCACTTAAAATGGGCAAGTAATGCATGCATGCCCACGGATGAACGCATACGACATCTTGCAAAATGTATTCCATTCATGTGGAGGCAAGACTAAGTCTTGACGCTTAACTAAGATTTATTCATGTGGAGGCAAATGTTCCAACCACGTTTCTTATACAGCCACTACACTGATATCAATACTGGATAGCTGTTTGTAATAGTCCCCTAGGAGGTACTTGTACAATGCACACATGCTCAAAACGTTGCTAGTGGTTCCAACATGTAACCATATATAAGTAATGCAGGTCCAACATATGCAATGAATTTCAGCAAACCAATAATTATTGGCTGTGCACTGATACTCATTTTGAAACAGAAATTTACCTTAGCCCACCTTGGTCGGATTGCAATGGCTTGTTCGGCATCTTCAAGTGAATAATAGCACTGTTCACTTTTTAAAAAAGCCATAGATCTGTTGCTGTAGAGTTCAGCATTGCGAAGATCAAATTTGATAGCAAAAGTATAATTCAGAACAGCTTCCAAATACTTCTTATTTTTGAGGCACTCTGTTCCCTTTTCCCTGTACTCCTACAATGCACAGATAAATTAATTTGTATGTCAATAAATTAAGTACCGTTTGAAATATAGCATGCTCACCTTGCTTAATTCTTCATTGCTTTTTGTCATGTTAAATGTTTGTTAGTACATACCAAATATACTACACCGTGGTACATACATGCTATGATAGATAAACAAATTTGCTGAGCATAAACATAAGAGGAGTGGCCTTGCTCAGTGTAAAAAACAGGAGTGGGTGTGGCAAATTTTACATTATCAGCCAATAGAAACCAAGCCTTGCTCTTCCTCCATGGCCTTGCTGAAGATGCTCGCTTCGACAATGTGCACGTGCCATTGTTTTGTTGCCGTTTTCATGTAACCTCTCTTGTTTGTTAAAATTAATATAATGAATGTATGTAGGCCTATACAAATAAAAGTAATCTATAAACCAGTTCAATGACAGCAATTAGAAGAATTTCAAATCTAAGTAGGAGTTTTAGACCACTGTTAGCATCTTCTAGATGCACATCTCAGAAGAAGTCTGATGAGGAATCAAAATTTGCCCTTAGACATACAATATTTGCATTAGCCTCAGGTGAGATGCATATGTCAATATATCTTACATATGACATGTGTGTTACTGACAAATTTAGTAGCAGTAGAGTATTTTTATTTGGCTTTTCACAGGTCATGGTAAAGCAGGTATTGCTGTTATAAGAGTGAGTGGACCTGACACCCCTCAAGTATTTTATCATGTTGCAAAATTAAAAAAGTTGCCAGAGCCTCGGAAAATCATCCTTACGAAGTTGGTCGACCCAGAGTCTGGAGAAATGCTTGATAAAGGCCTCTTGCTTTGGTTCAAAGGCAATTATTTTAATTTAAATAAACTTACAAAATTATGCCAATGTTTAAATGTTTTCATTTTTCTAGGACCTGCAAGTTTTACGGGAGAAGACAGCTGTGAGCTTCATATTCATGGAGGTCCCGCTATCATTTCAGCCACTCTGGCCACCTTGGCAAAATTGCCTGGATTCAGGCTATCTGAACCTGGAGAATTTACAAAACGGTAAACATGCAATAATATTATAATATTTTAACTAGGAATTACAAATTTTATCCTTGTGCAATTTTAGGGCCTTCCTAAATGGAAAATTAGACTTGACTGCTGTTGAAGGACTAGCTGACTTAATTCAGGCAGAAACAGATGCCCAACGGAAACAAGCCTTAAGGCAAATGGATGGCGAACTGCACAGAGTTTATGCTGATTGGAGGCAGAGGATAATAAAGGTCATTTTCTGCAACGTTTTGTCCTCAGTTTATAGCTAAAAAGAAAAATTCCAATAATTTTTTTAGGCTATTGCACATGTTGCAGCCTATATAGACTTCAGCGAAGATGAAAACATTGAAGACGGTGTTTTAAATAAAGGTACATTTTAAAATAAATTGTTGAAAGTGAGGCACAAACTATTTGTGACACTAAATCGGATTGTGGTAATTTAGTGCACGAAGAAGTGAGACTGTTGTTGCAAGAAATGGAAACTCATCTGGCAGACAATAGACGTGGAGAACGCCTAAGGAATGGTGTACATGTAGTCATCGTTGGAAGCCCAAATGTTGGCAAAAGCAGTTTACTTAATCATATTTGTATGTTGGCTTAAAAAATAAAAATTAAAAATATAATTAATACTGGTATACACTTTACCTGTTAGCTAAATTATTGGAATTTTCAGCACGAACCATAAATCTTTCTATTGTTCAACGTAGTCTCTTATTCTTTTATGACCAATTTTATGAAACAATTGGTTTTCATTGAATAAAATTTTGTGAATATTGCAAATATTGATAGTGTGAACAGAAAAAAAGAGATTAAATATGATATAAACTTCCTAAAAATAGTTCAAAATTTTTAGGAATACAATTTAACAATGTTTAAATTAAAACTGTACGACGTTGTAGTATCCTCCTGATTGCGGGATAACCCCCCTACCAAATTATAGGGTACTGAGTTGAATTGAATTGAAATATAATACTTTACTGTTATTTATTCCAGCACAAAGACCATCTGCAATTGTGTCTCCTATTGCTGGAACTACTCGGGATGTGGTGGAATGTGCAGTTAATGTTGGTGGCTTCCCCATTTTAATAAGTGATACAGCTGGTCTTCACGATTCGGATGATGTGATCGAACGAGAAGGCATGAGGAGAGCACTCGCACGGTTAGTTGCAAATTTTAACATTTTCTAAACAGCATTTCATACTTATGATAATACATTCTTTTCCAGGGCTCATAATGCAGATCTCTTGATCATAATGCTGGATGCATTAGCCATGCTCACAAATTATGATGCTGCAGAAGGCATACATGGCTTGTTAAAGATGGTATTAAAAGACTTGGGATTAGCAGACATTTTATATTCCTTCAGCAGACATGCACAACCTGATTCTCAGCAAAATATAACCTATCCATGCAATGGTAATGGTCCTGCAAAATTAATGGTTGTAGTAAATAAAATGGACTTGATAAGTTCGCCAATGCCAGCTAATATTAAAAATGAAAAGAATGTTACCATTTTGGGAATATCCTGTAACACTCGATATGGTCTGCCAGAGTTCATGGAAGAATTGAAAAATCACGTCGAATCATTGTAAGTCTATAGTGTTGATTTTTTACAAGTTTACAAGTGTATGATTTATCACATGATAGAAAAAAATTATACAAAACTAGTGGACATTGTGCATGATTTAATGGAAATATTTACACCCAATAAGTCTGCATGCACGTCATAAAAAATGCATTTAAAATTGTTATTAGTAAGTAAGGGAACAATCAAAAAATGTTCATCATAAATTTTTACAAAAGAAAAAATCCCCTAGCTTCAATTTTGAAGTAATTGCACCAAAATTGGCTTTTACTTCCTTCAAAATAGACATTCCAACATTTGGAATTTACCAATTTCAAAAAGTACATTTGACCACACTTGATTTCAATTGTCCTGGCTGTGAATAATCCAATTTATCATAAAAATAATTAAAAGTGGATAGGGCCAAAAATAACTAAATTTTCTTTTAAATTTCAGATGTGCAAATCCGACGAGTGAGACTCCAAGTCTTACACAAGCGAGACATCGTGCCCATTTGACGAACTGTGTTTCTAATTTACAAGCATATTTAGCCCAACAGGGCGGTGATATTGTTCTAGCAGCATATGAGTTGCAAAAAGGTGCCAGACAGCTTGGTAAAATATCGGGAGAAATCACGTCCGAGCAAATTTTAGACGTGATATTTCGAGATTTTTGCATTGGCAAATGATTGAACTGAATTTTCTAATCTAGTTTCATTATAAATCACGAGAATTTTTATCAAAATAAAAAAGAACAATGTATATATTATTAAATTGCAGGTAGATACTTATAGCGCTATCTACATTATTTTTTGGCATTCAAAATGGTACAAAAGGCAACATTACAAGAATTACCTCTAGAAATTTCATAAATGTTAATATTATCAAAAACGATTTAAAGCTTAAAAAAATCATCAACCAAGCCTGGATAACAATTTAGCATTGTTCAGAGCAGAATTTACGAGCATATATTTTTTACACATTTCCATACTCATATACTGGGTACAAAGTTATCATTGAAAACTTCATTGAATGCCATTACTTTTTGAGTGACTGGCTCTTTCAATGGTCTTTTATCATCACTTTCTAGCTCTAGCGTTTTAATGTCTTTTGGCACATATTCCATCCCACTTCTAACATCCCTAAATTTTCTGTCAGGAAATTGTGGAGCTTCCAAATTTCCTTCCAAATTATTTTGCTCTGCTGGTACATTATTTCTGAAGTAATCTAGTGGTGGTGGCGGCCTATGTTGCACATTTCCATTTTGATCAGAGTTTACCTCTTGATTAGCTACGTATTGTTCCTGTTTTGAACGTTTAAATCCATCCATTTCTACCATTTTTCTGACAATGGGAGACATGGATTTGTTAGTGGGCAACTGAGGCCTCACAATACTACCCAAGTTAGAATTTACTTCCTTGATATCCGTTTGGTTAAGTGGGTTTGATACCGGCATTGCTGCAGTTTTGGAAATTTGATCTGGTTTTGCATATGAGGGCATGGCCAAAACGGACTTGTTGGAGTTGGTTCCACCATCATCCTCTTCCAATTGGTCATCCACAGGCATTTCTTTGGGGATATTACGGTTATCCCACAACCCAAAATCAAAATTTCCATTTTGCACATCCATGTCACCCGACCGATTCTTGTTACCTGAATTGAAATTAGCATGTTTTACCGCATTGGCGTCTTCAATCTCTACGCCAGCATCCGGAAACTGTCCAAGTGCTGGATCTATGTTCGTATCTTCATTTCGATTGTGGTAGCGACCCTCGTTTACATAGTTATCCTGCAGCTGATAAAGTATGCATGGATGATTATAATTATATATTTTATATTTAACTTGAGATCTGGATAAACTATGCTACATAGCAATTCCATACAATAATAAGTTATTTTTAAAAATGGCATGTTCATAAAATTTGACAATTTGTTCGTTTTTTATGTAATTAAAGATTGTCGCTTACTATTTTTGATTAATTACAGCATACCTAACTGCTTACTAACTAGCAAACTATGACATGCAAATATATTTACCTTATTATCATTATTGTTAACGGGAATGTTATTAGGCACCTGCTGTTTTCCTGTAAAAAAAATTATGCTATTAACATGAATCCAGCCACATTACACAATTCAATTCAATTCAATTCAACTCAGTACCCTACAGGCAGCAAATGAATGCCATATGGTAGGGGGGTGATCCCA
>JAQIXP010005094.1:0-10780 GCA_034700285.1 Proteroiulus fuscus | reverse complement strand
ATGAAAACTTTGCTGCAATTATTATTGGCACAGCCATTCATATCTAGTAAGTGTGTACTTGTTTGAAATTAACTTGTTTCAAAGTGAGACTGTCCCTTTAAATGTCTCAAAAATAAATCGCATGTCTTTTCTCTTAAAAATGTTTGGTTAAAACCATTAAAAGCTGCCTATATTTTGTAGGCCTACTAATGTTTTACTGAAGCATTTTTGTCAAGTATTGTTTCATTAAGGATGAAACCTTTGATGTATAGGATGAAAGGATGAAGCAGGGATGAGGGGGGGATGGGGGGAGGGAAAAGGAAGCTTAATTTACACGGGAGGAAACCCTAAAGAATTGAGGAAGCGAGGGACTGGTCACTTAACCGAGGGTTGAACTTTCTTGGAAAGTTTTTCCCACATACTTCATGCTCGATATTCTTATTTAATTAAATGGCAATTACAAGCACTTTGCTATTTGGATTTTGTAAGAAGTATTTATCTTAAAAAAATCGTATAGTAATTTTGCATTTCATTACTTTTAAGTTAATTCAAATAAAATTAAAATTTTCAGTTTGGTGACAAATTTGGGTGAGCAAAATTGACAGTAGTCCTTTGTGGAAATTTCACGATTGCAAAATGCAAAATTTAACAAACCTGCAAAAGTAAAAAGAGTATTTTTTATTATTTGAGACTGCTAATTGTCGTGAAAATCATTCATTGAGGGCTTTTATATTTTCAGTGATTTTTACCCCACTTGTGATGTATACATGCTAAAGACCATTTAACAATGCTTGAGACAGGATTATTGTAAATGCTATTAATTTATACAAAAATAACATTGAAAGGATCAGTTTATAATTTCAGCTTTCAAACGAAATACATATCGACCATTTAATGGCTGCAAGGGTCGGTAATTATGATCCAGAACTAATGTGATATTCGTATTGTCTAATTCGGATGGCCTGGTTTCAGCTTGAAGTTTTCTGAACTGTTCAATCTAAAAACAAAAGTTATATTTATTTGCATTATTTATTAAATGCCAAAACACCAACCAAGAGTTTATAACATAACTTATGTATTAAGAACATGCTTAAAACTTATATACTTTGTCCTATACCTGTCTGCTGCTGATGGTCATGAGATTTTCTATGATGAACCATGTTACAGCTTCGTTACAAGGAGGTGTTGTGAGAGATCCCTTGTAAGCATAGAGTCCATTAAATTGCTTTGGTAAGAGAGATGTCAAAGAAAAGTTTCTTTTAATACTGGCATGGCTTCCTTCGGCCTTCACATCAGACAGCGTTTTAATTACAATGTCATAATCAGAATTGTCCTCCTCAGAATTCTTTATTTGGCAAAAAACAATGGATTTCGTGACTTTCAAGAGAGTGAAAAAGCAGGGTGACTTAATAGTTTAATTGTTGAAGGTAATTTGTTCGTTTTTAATTACCTCGAATAATAAACTAATAACAACAACGCCATTGAAATAATCTCGAGCCTCTGTAAGTGACTTATACCTCGAGTTGATGTGTACTAAGTGCATCTAAAAATAATGCAATATGCAACATTAGCATTATTGTAATTAGGAAATATACCTCTTTGAGATGTATCTCTGTTTTGAAATTTTAGACCCCTCCAGCATGAAAAGTTTTTAAAAATAATTTTTAAAATAATTTATGGGCATCATTATTACTATTTGCCATTAAAACTGTTTTTCTGCCGTTTTACTGCTGCTGTCCACGGCTATCGCAGAACTTGTTTCATAATGAATGGATATTTATTGTGGTTTTTCAATCAGAAAGGCCACACTTTAAAATGCGATTTTTAATGCTGGGTCTACCGTAAATGCCATAACTTGGTGGATTTTTAAAACTGGTTTCTGGAAATGCCTTAGACGGATGTTTGAGGCATAATCTGGCATGTCCACTTGGGTCAAGATTTAGAAATATTCAAGTGCTTTTCACTCATTAAGCCTTGATGGACTAAGCATACCTCCATTGGAAATCTTCTGTCATCAATGGTGTGCTCGGATCCATTTTGTCCCTGACTGCCCCAATGAAAATGAAATGAATCCAACATGAATCTGCTCAAATGAGAATTTATTCGAACATAAGGTGTTTTCTCCATTCCTTGCATTTGAACCATTGCTGTAAAGGAACAAGGTATGAAAATTATACCTCTTTCTTTCTATTCATCTTTATCGTCAGGTATTCTTGAAATGTAAGTTGAGCTTAACCTGATTTTCCGTTATTAGTTATCGTTGAGTGACTCGCAAAGTATTTGTAATTGTGTAATTCTAATTTATCGGAATTGATAGATATGCTATCGTCTGTAATTATGTTAATTGGTGATTGGCGATGCCCACAGCAGTGACCATCTGGAAAAATTTCACACCAATGACTGGGACCTGTAAGAAAACGTTAAATAATCACAAACAAAACGAAGACATTTTGTTCGTAAATATTTTCCAAGACTTAAAACATATTTTGAAGTCATTATATAGATTTGTTGTGTGCATTTATTATAAGCAGAGTCTGCAGTATTGTACTAGTATATCATTGAGATATAAAATATTGTTTTGTTTTTAGAACACCGCTCTTCTTGTACTGGAACTTTGTTCAGATATGCAAGTAGTTATGTTATTTACTGCATGTATATATGGTGTGCTGAAAATATCATAAATTATAAATACCGATATACCTTGATCATGTTACCTGGAAGGGATTGATTTAGCACTAATACCTAATTACAAAATATTTTTATTGTATTTTAATATACCTGGAACATTTATGAGCCTATAGAGTACATTGAGGAAAAAGGTATTTTAGGTGCAACTCCTTTCAGTATGATACCAGGAACACCGCCTCTGCAGTTGACTTTTCATCATATACGAGTATTTTAAAATCTTGGCCTTGCCTAGTCTGTACAGTAACGGATTATTCATGGCAATTTTATGACACATAATTATCTTGTGTGCTCTTCTGATCTTAAATCAACATAAATAATCGTCAAACTTGATTTCGTCATAATCGTTATCTCGAAGTTTTGATGGCTTTAGCTTTTGCTTTTCCTTAATTTATTAAAAGGCTTCCATGTAAAGTAAAAATGTCATCCTATGCAAGTGAAAATATAAATATGCTCATATACCAGAAAACTATTGCTTGATAATTATAATGCATCATGGTATTATGCCAATTCTCAACATAGCCATAGTGTCATATTTGAAATATAAGCCTATAACATTTTTACCATTGATGAAGTTGCATGGTTACATGGGCCTTTTTCTAAGGGGGTACACTTCAAAATACTGGTAGATTAACTTTTCCATATCCCATCCCCACCACCCCTTCCCTCCATCACAAAGCAATATGCTTTAAAATGTCCACAATAGTATAATTAAAAATGCGTTGCAATAATAATGATATAATGCTGGCTTTACCATCATCTGGTTCATAACCCCAGTGTCCTGGTTCTTCCTGCCCATTACTAATTTCTGAAAGTGAAAAATAATCAATTACAAATTTATTTCTAATGCATGAAATTCAGAAATTAATTGCGAGAGAAAAACTAAGACATATATAGTTGTATAATTTTTGATAGAATATTTTCTGATTTGTTTTGTTACGGTCAGGGTAAACATCTCTTTGAAATAGAAATTAAATAATGGATCATATGCAAAATCACATGCTTTGACTTACCTAGCAATATAAATAAGTTAATCAATGTTTGACAAAACTTTTTTGCAGTCATCATAACGTTTTCAAATTGTGCTGAAGCATTTGATCGGTATAGTATGCACTGGGATGTTTTGGTAAGATGTCCAAACACCTTGTATGTTTAATAACAAAAAATATCCTATCTATATATACATATATATAGATTTTGGTTGGCCCACACTTGGCGAGCCTTTGGGATTTCGTCACCACCGTCATAATTAATAGACAGTTTGGCGGTTGTTAAATAGTGAATAATTCATCAATTGTTTAGAATTCGTTAATTAAAATATTTTTCCTGGCCAATAGCCCACTCTTATTTCTTAAAATGATGAACTATGATAGGCTTTTCTTACAACTATGTTTTATAGAGCTATTACTATATGACACTATATAAGCCAAAACTGTTATTTTTTTTGTTTAATTTAGTCGTAGATAATATTTACCTTCGCCTTGAGAATACTCATAAAAGGTTTATTAAATGAAATTATAATTACTTTATAGTTAATGACATCAATAAGAAATTTATATAAAACTTTTGCTGAAGATAATTGTTTATATGTTTTTGCATGCCATAAATATAAGCAATTAGCATGCCAAAACGTATATTATATATTATATGCACTTCGAAATAGGGTTGTAATTGGCAAAATCCTTGTCATATTTAAGTAAAATTAGTTATGTTTTGAATGATGGCCTGTTTCTATAATGCATGCATGCTTGAAGGAATTCATTATAGTATTACATGAAACTCTTTAGTTAGCTCACTATATATGGCGTTTTCAAAAATTTTTTTAGGAGGGTAGCAGCCCCCTAGCCCTTCTCCCCTTATAATTACGTCACTTAACTTTATAATTAACGCTTAATTGTAAACACTGTTATCTTCTTTACTGTAAAATTTTAACTTTAAAAATAACTTTGAATTTCGTTTCTTCAGAACTGAATACATGCATGATGAACATCAATCTTTCTTTATTGTATTTAATTTCACCAATTGGATACAATTTATTATTTAATTAATTATTATCATTGTTTTATTAACTTTCACGTTGCACTTGGTCATCAATTTTGAGGCAGCCAATCATTTGGAATGATTATAATATAAGAGGAACTGCCAACATTTGTGGATATAGACATTCAATGGTTTTTGCCTACGGCATAGAAATTTTGGAGAAAGATACGATTTAAGTGGATGCACTGCTACTTTTGCTGAATTTATGTGAATGACGTCGTTTTGTTCAAGAACAAATATTTGGAGTACTTTCAAGGGAATTTAAAATGAGCCTGGAAAAAATATATGTGCATGGGATCACAATGCATATCCTTCTGAATATTTAGGGTCACCATCAGCGAAACTGGCTTAAACTTATGTGCTAGTGCTACATTCATTGCATTTTATATTGCATCGTCTCATTCTATTCAGTGTGCTACATTCATGAATTACTGTCATTTGGCAGTGACTTCCAGTGACTGTTCTTTTCAACGTTTTAAGCTACTTAATGCCCAATTTCTGTTTTGTTTGATCATAAAATTGTTAATCACTATCAGTAGGGTCATCCATTGAGCATAGCATAGCATAGGGTCATCCATGAACATAGCATTAATTGGCTTTCCGGAACGGAAATCCTGCATGGTGCAGGTCTGCAGGATAGGGAGTTCAATACATTATTGATGGTGTCAACAATTCAATGGGCATTTTTGAATAGTGTGCTTATCAAAAATAACAGAGCGCAATCATTGGAATTTCCCTACCAACTTGCATCATTAAAGACTGGGTGGCATCATGAGCATATAGCCTACATATATACATGCAGAAATTGTCGATAGTTGCAATAATTGAGGAAAAAATTAATGTAATTAAAGTCACTGACAGATTTTTTTTGAGGGAGGGGGGGCGATATATCGCCCACTGGAGTTCTCAAGAATTCTCGATTTCTAGAGTTCACGAGATTTCTCGAGAAATTTCTTGAGTTCTAGAGATTTCTCGAGTTCTGTATCGATTTCATTGAGTTGTACCAAATAAATTTCAACTCGTCTGCTTTTTCGTTAAAATATTTTGCCAACAATTTCATTATCCTGGCCCTATTTACACAATGCTATATGTATAGTAAATAAGGGCAATTTTTCGACATTGCCTTTGTATTTTTTTACTCTTACGTTTGCATTATTAGTGAGGCAGGTCCATTTAATTGCTAAGCACTTATATTAAATTAGCAACTTTTAAGTCTGATAATTGCTATTGTTTGTCATTGGTTTCTGTACTGCCACATGTCACGGCTCATATTCAAAAAATTATATTTACACATTTACAATGGGATAAACAAAAAAAAATATGATAAATGCAACCATATGGATATTATTAATGTGGCTCTTCTCACAAATAAGTAATGCATTAATTACCATACAAGAAAATTGTTAGCGATTTGAAATCCATTTCAAAAATAATTGCAAATCAAACAAAGATATCAACTGCCCACAGAAATGATTATTCAACTAAAGACATCAGTGCAATAAATAATTAACTAAATCAATATTTCCTTTGCCTGTCGAAAATGTGGCACTGTTTAAAACTATATTTTGTTTGGTCAGTAATTATTATAAACAGGGGGAGTAGGTCTACATGGTCAGAGCCGCACCCAGAAATCCATTTCGAGGAAGCTCCTTATTAAAAAAAATGTTCCAAAATTTTTGGCCATAGGCAAAAATTAAAAAGTTTATACATTATTGAAAAAATTGACACCAAATGGTGCCGCAGGCGATTTTTTTTTGATCAAAAACATTCAAAAATGGGCTAAAGATCACCAAAATTGCCTATTTTTCCATAAAAATGTTCCAAAATTTTTGGCCATGTAGACAAAAATTAAAAAGTTTCTATACACTATTGAAAAAATTAACACAAAATGGCGCCTTAGGCAATTTTTTTAGATCAAAAACATCAGAATTGCATATATTTCTCCATATTTTCTAGTTTGATTTTGAACATTTTTTTGGGGGAAGAGGGGGGTCATGACCCCGTGACCCCTCCCCTATATCCGCGCCTAATTATAAAGGACTTTTAATAACAAATTTTTAGACTGATCCAATTTTAAAACCCAATTTAGCACTAAAGGAGTACAACTACCTTGCCACCTACACGAACAGGATAACTATAACAACCCTTTAAAAAACTTTAAAATGTTAAATAGAATTAAAATCTAGTTGAGAAATTTGCGAAAATGCATATATCATCCATTCACAAAAAGAATGAATTTCGAATAATCCTAATGTACCAATCGTAAAGCCTCTCCATTTCTTGTTCCTCCCACCAAATTTTAAGCTTAAGTATGCCAATAGCCACTATGCCAAAATACACTTGTATATTTACACTTTTTAGTGTCCGATAAGAAGATTCATAATATAATATACGAGGTTACAAACAGGTTAAGAGTGGACATGATTATCATTGTAATTCTAAATTTGTGGGTTTGTCTTACAAGGAGATTATACAGTACACTGTCTATATAGTTGATTTTTAATGAGTTGATGCAGTGGCGTAGCCAGCTTTTATTGTTAGGGGGAGCGAGCATGCAATAAGGCACAAAAAGGCGCCCCCCTCTATCTGATTTTGTCATAGGCGTTACTTCTAAAAAAATTGGGAAAAGGGGAGCATTCGCTCCCCCTGCTCCCCCCTAGCTACGCTACTGAGTTGATGCAGACACATACTTGCTAATTAAAAAGCATGCAGATGTGAAATGTGCCCGTTTAGATATAAGTCACTGAATCCTCAAGAGAAGTAAATATGACAGACACACATCAATCATTTTGCTGCATTGGAGATTATAAAACAATAATAAAAAATAGTGACAAAGACCTGGCGCTCAATATTCCAATGAGCGTCGTGGTCATTGTCAATAGATCTTATGCATGCAGCGTCATCAGCAGCCATTTTTTCTTATTTTACCCACAATCCCTCGTTTTAAAAAGTTGGTCGCCATTGTGGATGGCATGCGAGTGGGTAAAGCCATGGAGGTGATCATTAGTTGTATTCTTATATGCCAAAAATGGGTAGAAATACGAGCCTATCTTGGACAAAATAATAACATTTCATTTTCAAGATATTGGTATGTTGGTGCAGAGCATTAAATTAAGACTTTAAATCGATTTGTTTAGTTATTTGTTTTTGAGTAAACGAAACCCAGCTCAGCCGTTTTTGCCGAATGGACAAACCTTACAAATCAACGCACACCTTACGTCCTATAATAATTTCTGTACGTTTAATTTATTTGTCATCAAAACAAGATTTTTTTTTAAAATAAATAATGCTCAAGAATATGCATTATTCTGCAAATATATTACATGATGAAGTACGTATTTATTATGCTATGTCCCCAAAACACCTTAGTTAAAATTAGGCTTTATACAGTATACTATAGGCCTACTATGTAGGCATGTAGGCTTAATTTATTATTTTATTTATACATTTTTATCTGATGCCTAGCATTTAAAAAAACCACTTGTTAATATGAAGTGAGACTTCCTCATTTTTATTTTTTTACATTACAGATAATGTGTAACTGCAGTCACAAAACCATTAAAGAATATTTTTAAAGTGTTAATTTTTGTAAAATACGCATGTTTTGTTTTTTTTTAAATTTGCTACTTAAAACGTTTTCAAAGGCAAGAAATATTACTTTCTTACAGCTTATCGGAATTGTTTTACACCTTTTTTTCTGACAGAATGCTTGCATCTGCAATGTAAACTCTTACTATTTGTTTGGCTTAAAATTATTAGTTGTATTGCAGTATTTGTATTTCATGAATATCCTTAGTTAAATTTTAAGGGGTTGCCAATAAAGGCAACTAAAAGGCATTGAAAAGTATTTTCTAATGTGCTTCCTCAATTTCCTGTTTTTTTTATAATATTTTTTCACACAAAATCCTCTGAAAATAGTTTGAATATTTTTGCACACAATGGCTTATACAGCGGGATATGCAGCTTCTAAATTTCTTAATTCAATCAGCAATTTTCCATCTGTGAATGTTTAAGGAAAAGGAACCATGCTATTCTATGTATAATAACTGCACAAATAATTAACGTTATTTACTATTTAGTCAATAGTAAAGGGTTAAGAAATAGTCAGAAGACTCTAAAACTAACGATATGTTCTGGCTTTCCCAGTAGCCATGCGATAGCTACCCTCCACAATGGCGCCGTAGCAACAGTTGCTAAGGACGCCATGATGTCACTGAGATATGACGTCACTTGAGTGACGTCAATGCATAAGGTCTATGAAATATATATTTCATTGACATTGACCACGACTCTCATAAATTTTAAGTATATATACAATGATATCCACAAATAGCCTACATCATTGTATACTTAAAATTTATAGCAATAAACTTCTGCTCAAGCTGGCTAAATTAAACAAAATTTAAAGATTTACATTGAAGTATGCATGCATTCCTTTTCTTGTTACGTAACACAATTACTTAGTTATTTCAATAAAAAAAGTAGAAAAAAGGCATTATAGACCCTAAAGTTTATAAAAATATAATTATATGGTGAACAGTATATATACAACAATTACAATTCAATGCAGTATAACTTGTATACTCTAATATTAGTGGCTTAAACCTGTCGCTGTATACACAGCTATATACTGTTTTTTTAAATTCATTATAATAACATGTACGTGTAATGCCAAACATGAGTATTTCTATAAGGATTAAAAAGGCATATTATTTGGCTGGAGACTGCTCGAGTCGGCTGGAGACGGCTCGAGACGGCTCGAGTCGGCTGGAGACGGCTCGAGTCGGCTGGAGACGGCTCGAGTCGGCTGGAGACGGCTCGATACCGCTCGGGTCGGCTCGGGACCGCTCGGGTCGGCTCGGGACCGCTCGGGTCGGCTCGGGACCGCTCGGGTCGGCTCGACACTGCTCGAGACGGTTCTAGTCGGCTGTACTGCTCGAGACGGCTCGAGTCGGCTGTACTGCTCGAGACGACTCGAGTCGGCTGTACTGCTCGAGACGGCTCGAGTCGGCTCGAGACTTCTCGAGACGGCTCGAGACTTCTCGAGACGGCTCGAGACGGCTCGAGTGATGGTCATAACGGTCATGGTCGTAACGGTCATGGTCGTAACGGTCATGGTCGAAACGGTCGTAACGGTGATGGTCGTAACGGTCATGGTCAAAACGGTCGTAATGGTGATGGTCGTAATGGTGATCGTCGTAACAGTCATGGTCGAAATGGTCGTAACGGTGATGGTTATAACGGTCATGGTCGTAACGGTCATGGTCGTAATGGTCGTAACGGTGATGGTCATAACGGTCATGGTCGTAACGGTCATGGTCATAACGGTCATGGTCGTAACGGTGACGGTCGTAACACGGTGATGGTCGTAACGGTGATGGTCGTAACGGTGATGGTCGTAACGGTCATGGTCGAAACGGTCATAACGGTCATGGTCGTAACGGTGATGGTCGTAACGGTGATGGTCGTAACGGTCATAACGGTCATGGTCGTAACGGTGATGGTCGTAACGGTGATTTTCGTAACGGTTATGGTCGTAACGGTAATGGTCGAAATGGTCGTAACGGTCATGGTCGTAACGGTCATGGTCGTAACGGTCATGGTCAAAACGGTCGTAATGGTGATGGTCGTAATGGTGATCGTCGTAACGGTGATGGTCGTAATGGTCTTGGTCGTAACGGTCATGGTCGTAATATTGATGGTCGTAACAGTCATGGTCGAAATGGTCGTAACGGTGATGGTCATAACGGTCATGGTCGTAACGGTCGTAACGGTGATGGTCATAACGGTCATGGTCGTAACGGTCATGGTCGTAACGGTGACGGTCGTAACGGTCATGGTCGTAACGGTCATGGTCGTAGAGGTCATGGTCGAAACGGTCGTAACGGTGATGGTCGTAACGGTCACAATCAAAACGGTCATAATGGTGGTCGTAACGGTGATGGTTGTAACGGTGATGGTCGTAACGGTGATGGTCGTAACGGTGATGGTCGTAACGATCATGGTCGTAACGGTCATGGTCGTAACGGTGATGGTCGTAACGGTGATGGTCGAAACGGTCGTAACGGTGATGGTC
>JAQIXP010005093.1:0-10783 GCA_034700285.1 Proteroiulus fuscus | reverse complement strand
CTAACAAAATATAAGGAATTATGTGATATAATAGTGAAATATCTGGAATATATGAAATATTTATAGGAATTTTTATACAATAATGACCTATTTTTTTGCGCTTTGCCGTTTGTCGGTTCTGCGCCAGAACCTACAGTTCTCTCGTCTACTGGTTTTATTTATTTCAAAAACGAGTGAAAATAATAATATATAAAGATAATTTCCAGCAACAATGCAGATGACGTTTAATTCTTAGGGAATGGCAGCAAAGTAACGAGTTAATGCTTCTCGGATCTGACGTGCATGTGTTTCTTGTTCGCCCAATATACATGTACCAGTTTCTATCTCCTCTTCATCACATAGCCATTCTGCATTGCATGAATCACCCATCAAATCACATAAATTGTGGAGTGTGCAACAGGTCTGCACAATTGTTGGGACATAATCAATGTCGTATTCAAGGCACTTAAATAAAACTCTAAATCTAGCTTTTAGATGCCCGGTTGCATTTTCAATAACCCTTCTAACCCTGGAAAGATGGTAATTAAATAATCTTTGTTGTTCATTCATTGTGGGCCCATCTGGATAAGGTTTCATTAGATTCGGTTGTAAAAAAAATGCAGAATCTGCTAGAATTAAAGGCTTAATATTAACTCCTTCTATATCTTTTCCCAGTTGATGGAAAACATTATTATCTGCTAGAAGTACAGGTAGACTACATTTATGGAAAACAGCAGCATCATTATTACGTCCAGGTGCACCAATGTTGATATCTAAGAAATGGTATGCATTATCACACATAGTTCACTAATGAGTGTGTTACACTAAAACATCAGAAATACATAGCGCTTATTCCCTATTGGCTAACTTAAGGCCACTAAGATATAGATGCCAAAAAAGCCTTTGCCCAGACATGCAAAAAAGCAAAACAATAATACTTTGTGGATTGGAAAAACTCCCTTGGCCAGGTAGAGAAATCTAATGATTTCTGGAAAGTAATAGGGAAAATCCAATACGAGTTTCATCCATGCAATCAAGGTATACCAATAAAAGAATGGAACTCCTATTTATCCACCATTTACACACCAGGAACAAGTCAAATCAATAATGACCAAAAAATCATCTGTAAGCAATCAAAAAACGATACTGCCATAAAACCAGTGGCATAAATAAGGGTGTGCCTTTAGTCCTTTATAAAGAAAACTTCCTTAAAATCGACCAAGGGCCCCACAGGGGCCTAAGTGTTAATCTGTATGAATAGTGTGATAAAGAAAGGATACTCTTGTATGCTTTTTATACATTTATTGAGCAAAGTCAACAAATTAAGTGTCAACATCAGTTAACTTCCTTGATGTCCTTTATGTTGTTATTCATGCCCAGTGTACAATAATTTAGTTAGCTGCCTAAAGCTAAACAGTATTGTCAAGTAAATCAATTCAATCCAATTTATATCCACAAATCAATGTGAACGTATTGCCTCATAAGTCATAAGCAAAACAATAATCTACTAATTATGGAGAAAAAGGTGGATAGTGGAGCAGCCAAAAGAGCTAAGAAGAGGAAAGCCTAAAAAGCTGCAGTTCAAAATACCAAGAAGATTTCATTGTTCATGGTACCAACTGCTCTCCCTTCTGGCTCTGAACAAGTGGAGCAAGCTAACACCTGTATTTCATCAAACTAAATATATTTAGTTATTGGTCAACAAAGTATCTTTTAACTGAGATGCTAACCATCATGTTGATGTTGCAGTCTCAAGCTTCAGCAGTTTTATACCACAGCCAGAGGCCTCTTCAATGAACTGTCCATGACAACCGAGCCAACTCCAATTGTGCCAACCAATGATCCCAAACCTGCACATGCATATACTCCAAGTTATAACTAAGACAATGAGAACCAAGGATCTCTATTTTCTACTAACAACGATAAAATTGTTTAACCTGCATTGATTTTACCAAGCTAAATCCAACTGACAGAGGTTATTTCACACCACTGAAACCACAAGATCAAGCTATAATAGAAATTTTATTACACGACCCCTGCAGGCCTAAAGGACCATTTCTGCAACAATGAGATAGAACATTTTCCAAGTCATATTACACAACAGTTACCATCAGGAAAAGAAATTAATGCATGTGGCTTTGCTACTCCCCCATTCTTAACAAGGCATACTGTGAACCATGCTAGCTATTTGGAAATCGAGCGGACAAGTTATTTCGAGCTGAGTGGGTGGAAGGAATAGATGACTGGAGGCACCTTAGTATTAAGATAAATAAACATGAAAATTCCAAATCACATATAATTTCCATGGTTGCGAAGAGGAACATTACTAATTCTTCCACAATTGATCAAGACTTGGAACTTCAGATTCAAAAAAAGCTAGTGTGTGGCGAGAAGTCCTCTGTCGAATTTTTAATGTAATACTCACCTTGACCAGGTGCAACACAGCCATCCACGGACACACTAAAAAGTATGCATCTGGCAACAATTTGGGAAACTTCATGGAAACTGTTCATTTAATTGCAAAATTTGACCAAGTTTTGCAAAACCTCATAACGAATGAGCAACACAAGATCAAGTACTTTAGCCAAGCAATACAGAATGAGGTAATTTCTTTGCTATCAGGGAACTTAGAGAAACTCCTTTCTACAGAAGCCAACACAGCTCAGTGCTTTTTGCTAATTGTTGACTCAATATTGGATTGCACACAAATGGACCAAATCAGTCTGACCTTAAGATACTGCACAATCTCTAACTCCAATGAGATAGAAATTAAAGAAAGCTTCTTGGGGTTTTATGAATCACAAAACCAAAGTGCAGCTGGATTTGAAAATGTCTTAATGACAGTAATTAAAACGAATAATATCAACATTGTGAAATTATGTGGACAAGGTTATGAAGGAGCTGCGACAATGAGTGGCCAGTTTACTGGTGTACAGAAGCGAATGAAGGACAGGAAGGAAGGAAGGAAAGTTAGAAAAGTTTGACTTCATCCTTCAACTGATTCTGTGGGAAAATATTTTGCATCTACTGAAACTAATATCAAAGAGGATGCAATGTTCCGATATGGACATAAGCATCTGCATCAAACTCTGGTTAAATTTAATCCAGCAACTAGAACTCCTCAGGTCAAATCAGGATGCAATTTTTATGGAAGCTGAGCAGCTGGCACCAGTCTGGAAAATTTCCCCCTGCACTGAGCAAGGAAGAATAATTAAAAAGAAAAGGTTTTTTGACGAAATTGGTATCAGCAACAATGAAGTTGAACAGAGAAGCAATAAGAAAAAATTCATTAACACCATGTTTGATCCAGTGCTGACAAAGCTAATAGATCAGATGAAGTCCAGATTCAATGGGATTAACAAAATTTTAGAATTGTTCAGCTTCTTATCACTAGAAAAATTATTATCTCTTTCTGAAGAAGAATTATGCAAATGTGCAGCTGATTTACTTATTAAATATGAACAGATTTTTTTAAAATGGATGCTGAAGCAGCTCTTGACGTTCGTGTCCTGTATGAAGGATGAGCTAACCAAGATTTCAACAATTTGGGAGCTGGCCAACTTATTACTTAAGTATGAAATTGTGGATTCATTTCCAGATATCTACACTGCAGTCATTATTTTTCTTACCATTTCTGTTACTGTGGCATCAGCAGAGTGCCTGTAGGAGTACAGCAGGCCCAGTATGTTTTCACTGCTTGAAGCCAGGACATTTACTGCAAGTAATGAGCTGCCACAGGTGAGGGTTAATTCCCACAATGGCATGAGGTTTGCTCATGCATGGAGAAAGTGTGCAATGGATCAAGAGAGCCAAAGGAATCAGCTGCAGCAAGACAGTGGAACAGAACAAGGAGGGCAGAACCAAAATGGTAAAACTCCTAAGCAGAGTCAGGGTACGAGTTGGAGTAAGGCTCTATGTTGCTGGGTGTGTGAGCAACGAGGACATCTGGCATTTGATTGTCCGAGTGCCATTAAGCCCCTAGGATTCCACAACAGGAGGCAAGGCAAGGATGTAAGTTGCAATGCTGGGAGTGCAGTGTTACACTTACTCAGGAGAAGTCTGTGGGAGAGAAACCATAGCGAGTTCAGAGGAGCAAACCGAAGCCATGTCTAGTGTGCTGACAAAGAGGACATATTACAAGACATTGCCCTAGGATGCAGACAGAGATGTCTCTAGGAGCAAGCATTGAATGTTCTACTGTGGAGAGCCAACAGGAAATGCATGGAGAGTCGAGATCAAGCCCTTACTGGTGTCAAGCCCCAATGTTGTCTTCACATGCTGTCAGTGAACCATCAGTAGTGAAGCGACAGGATAAGGATGCAGAGGAGAACATCAAGCAGGAGGACAGTAGTGTGCTGGTGAGTGAGTCACTGCATGAGACTGATTGTCTCTGCTTAAACTGCAATACCTATCAGAGGTTGAACAACAGTCAGAGGGACAAGGAGAGTGACAACCAGAAACAGGAAGGTGATTGCATGTGGAGTCGAATCCCAGATTCTCCGCTACATGTTGACAGAGTTACCTCCGTATTGTATGGAACCTTGGATGATGTCGAAGAGGATTTAAAGCAGGACGACAGGAAAATGCTGGAGGGCGAGTTGCAGCATGAAATGGACTGTCATTGCCTTAGCTGCATTCCATATATGACAGACTGTTTGGACAGTATGTGCTATGAGGAGCCAAATCTGCATCAGGAGGACCAGGAAAGTCTGAGTGACTAGGAATTTCTAATTTCTAGTCAGGTGGATCGGTTTGACTGAGTTGAGTTCAGTCGAAGACAAGAGACAACTGACTGGTGGGTGATTGCAAACAATGAGTGGTGTATTGTTGTTGCATGGCGAGTCAGAAAGTGACTATGGTGGGTTTGTGCAGTACTACTGGTATGAGGCGCAAATAGATTTGCAACGCTTGTGATGGTAAATGCAAATCCTTCATTTTGATGATTAACGTGACGATGGATGCGAGAGCTGCTTCTGTCATACATTTAGGTGAAATCATCTAGTGGTGACGTGTCTGGTGGAGTTTCAATTATCGGGTCAGGAGGAAGTATCCGATGAGGACATACCTGGGGATGCCCATTTGGTCATATGTGTCACGAACTGCTATGGACAGAGCTACAGTACCCGCTGGAGCATTCGAGATGAAGAAGGCTAAACCGAACCAGAGGAGTTAAGCATCAGGAGTTCAAGAAATCACACTTTTGTCAGGTGTAAGAGAAAGTATGTTTTTACTTTCTCTGGTGTGGAGAAACGGAGTTTATATTTTCACATTGGGTTGAGGAATGGTGGTGAGATCCTTGGTGGCATAAGGATAACAAATAGTATGGATTCTTTAATGACAGAAGTGCAGGTGGTGTTTTCTGTGATCCAAGTTTAAAAGAATTCGGTGTGGGACACAATCAGTCCTAGGTGTACATGCTTCAGCATGAGGAGGTGTGAAAAAGGAGTTGTCCTTGGATAGCAAAGTTAAGTTGCTGGAGCTTGGGTTTTTCTCTTGATGCAAGTTGTTGCACCTTGTGTTTTCCCAATGGAGGTTTTTTGAGAAGTACTAATTCATTTTTCTTAAGGTGTTTTTGGGATGGTGGTCACGTCAGTTTCTAAAGGGAACCTTTGACTGGAATCTAGAGAGCTGTTGCTAGATGTTTTGGGTGTGGCCGAGTCAGCCATCAAACTACCTTCTGATGTCTTTAATCGGCGATGGAGTTGAGAGCTTTGTCAATGGTGTGAGAGAACCAAGATCTAAGACCAGGGAGGACCTGAGATATCATAATGGGTGCAGAGCTGTTTTGGACCAAGGATGTAGCAGGAAAGGATTGAAAGCCCAGGGTGGACCTGGCTCCTTTTGAGACTTTGCAGCATCAGTGCTAGATTAGAGAGGAGGGAGGGAAAGGATCAAAAGGTCAGGGTGGACCCGGCTCCTTTCAAGCCTTTGTTGCATCAGAGCTGGACCAGATCAACAGGCCAGAGCATCAGGCAGCAGAGGATGGTTGTGAGTGGAGAGATTAGGCCAAAACCGTGTTGCTGAGGACTGAGGACAGATGGGAGAGACGTGAACTGTACCAGAGCTTAACTTGAAGGACCAAGTTGGACTTGAGTGGTGGGGTGTAAGATTGGCACCAAAACCAGCCTGAGGCCAGATATGCAAATGAGGTCATTTACATATATGGTGAGTGGAAGATAGCCAATCACGTCTTTAGGAAAGATGTGGTGTGATTTTCCCCATTCTTTCAGTGATGATGGGTAGGCACCATCTTTGTTTTGTGTTTGGAAATTGAATGTGAATGAAGTCTTGTGTCTGATCTCAACCTGAGTGGTTGTGTGTTTTTAGAGTCTTGTTATTGAGCTAACTTGAGTTTGTAATTGTACATTGGTTGTATACACTGGAGGAAAGTCAGGAGAGGTGTAATAAAAGGAGTTATTATTATACAATAAGTGAGTTTGAAGTATTCATACTGAAGAAGTGGTAAAATACACGTTTCTTGGGAAAATCCCCCACCAACTGAGCTACACATCTTACAAAGTATTGACATATGAAATCACATGTCATGCAAGCAATTACTGTTTAAATTTCCCATTTAATTACCCAGGAGGAGGAAGACAATTGAATAAAGACAGGCAAGGAAGGAGGAAAGGACAAGCGCCTTACGGATGTTGACAATCTTATATTAGACATCATTGGTAAAGATAGTCCAATCATTCAGGGAATGAATGTGCCAGAAACCTGGTGACCCCAGGAAACTGCCTTCCCAAGTAAGTGTCCCACATACTGTTGTTGCATGTTATAAAACATATGAATGCACTGAAGGCATGGACATCATTTTATGTAGATTTGTACCGGCATAATCATATTTAGTCCTTGTACCCATTTGTTCTGAGGCATGCAAGCAGTACCTGCAAAGTGTATCATTGTCTGCATCTACACTGTTTTCACTGAACACCATGTGCAATGGTAATTGAAGACAATTGCACTAAGCCTGTGCAACAATATGCTTTGTGGGCACAGGCTGCATGCCTGACATGAAACAGTGTTGAGGAGTATTGTAAATAATTATGTACAATTCACTATACAGAATTTAAGACAGTTGGAATGCAGATTCAAACAGTGCAGATGCTGTAGCCAGTCTCTGTGAAAGTACATCATCCAAAGCACAGTAATCATCAGTCATTAAAGCACAAGAAAACATAAGGAAGCTGGAAAAACGAAAAAACAAGGACAAGTGCCACCTAAAACAAAATCACAAACTACAGGTGGAGGTGTTAATTCTTGAAATTGTTAGATTTTTGAAATAGAGGCGAGACTAGGCATTCCACATTTGCCTGAAGTTATGGATATACTAGGACATGTTTGCCTTAAAAAAGATATGGGTCATTGTGTGAAAGTTAATGTATACTGGGCATACAATCTACATATGTCTGCAGATGTACAATATGCAATAAACAATAGTTATTCAATTCACATAAAATCAAGTGCATTTAACATTATTCTTTCAGTTCATTAGTTTGAGGTTGCATTGTGTTTGAGTAAACAATACTACTCCATACACATACATTTGTTTAATAACCTCTATTTCCCATATTCACAGAATGTACATTCATCCATGACTACATGAATAAACATGATGTACATATTCAAATATTACCCAAAGAATTGAATTAATTCATCCAATGCATGTAATGCTTCATCTTCATCACAGTCTTCAATAGATTCTAAATCAATGTCAGAAATGTTCACATCATTACCTAACCATGTCCATAACATCACTGTACATTGACATGCTTAGGATATAACCAACTTACCTATTATGTCAAATGTTTGTATAATGAAGTTGTGTAATGTTGCACAGCATATGATTGTTCTTGCAGCATTCACTAACTGAAGTCTCAGATGATTGAAGCAGGGAAAACGTTTCTTAAATACACCAATGGCACACTCGATAAATCTCCTTGTATTTGTAAGTGTACAATAAAGCCTCGATACAGCAGGTGTGTTCATGCATTTTAACACAGGGAATAATCCAATCACTCAGAAAATACCCAGTGTCAGCCAGTATTATAGCACCAACGATTGGTCTCCATCTGTACATAATGGTCATTATGCATTATTGATAAGGTGGTGTTTAATATTTGGCTTACCCATTTTCAAATCACTGGTAAAGCGATGAGTTCCATAAGACTCGTGAGTTGTGGGTACTTCCTGGAAAGTTGGCCTTGACATAATAATAGGATAAATCTGGCCCACACACAAACATTGCATTTATTGCATGTGTGCCATATCGATTGACAAATTGCTCTTTGTGTTCATGAGGTGCATCAATTGTGATGTGACTTCCATAGACCCAACTGACGATGCATGGCATTCCTCCATTCCCAAAAAACTTTGCAGCTACATCAACCATGTTGGTTGGAAAGTCTACCACTTCTTGAAACATGTCATCAACTACACATCTACATCTACTCTGCTTCTCAAAATTGTTGCCTTTGATATCCCATGCATGTC
The DNA here is from genome assembly GCA_034700285.1 of Proteroiulus fuscus. Lineage (NCBI taxonomy): Eukaryota > Metazoa > Arthropoda > Diplopoda > Julida > Blaniulidae > Proteroiulus > Proteroiulus fuscus. The sequence goes on along the minus strand of JAQIXP010005093.1, from coordinate 2,308 downwards.
CTCAACAGCATGATATGCTGATAAAGTAGCAGGACAATGAAGGGCATTAAGCATTTGTTGGGAAGGCGTAAGAGCTTTGTTGCGCTTAGTTGCATGTTGGAAATGGTGACCAATACGTAGATAGAGGCTTTCAAATTGAGTAGAATTCATTCGAAACCTATAGAATATGATTATTTGCTACACGTGCAAAGTACAAATATGCCAATTAACTACATCAAATCAGTATGCATGATTACTTTTCATGGAAATGCTGCTCTGTCAATTAGTTATAATGAACATGTTCCTAAAACACACGAAAGCCTCTATGTTGGTCATTCTCCTCCTCACTTTCACTGTCAAACAGTAAATTATCCATTGTGTGATCCAAAATGCACTTTCAAATGCAATTGTATGCTTAATTTAATGAGTTATCTTCATATGATTATTTTGAAAACATTCTAGCAAAAAACTTATGATGAGTGTGATTATTGATTAGCAAAGTGCTATTACAAAATGTTTTAAGAGACATTAATCAAAATGTTCACAATCCAATCATCGAAATAATCGCTAATCAAAAATTGTTGAGGTTTAAAGCCCAATTAACCATTAAAGAAGTGTTAAAAACATACCCCTAACATTTGCTGTTTTTCCCCAGTGCTAGCGAGTGTTTTGGTTGTGTGAAAGTGCATGTTAGTAGCACCATCTACTGGCAGTTTTGTGTCAATTAATTTAAAAAGTGTGCATGCATTGTAGTGTACAGAATCAGCCGTTTGTCACTTGCTCGAATGAGTTTAAGCTGTTTGCCACATTTTCTGTCAAGTCGTTATTTTCTCATGCTTGCATTGTTAATTCTTCATTGAATAAATGCTTTCAGACTCCAAATGAACTTGATGTTTTCATGCCAACATGGTAGCAGAGCAAGTTTGGCCATTTGGAGAGGAAAATAAGTCAGAAAAGTGAGTTTTTCAGTGCATATGAACTTTGAAAATTTACGAGGTCATTGATGGTGACATTAAGACAGTGTGGGGTGCCAAACATCAACGCAACAACAGTGAAGACGTCAGTATTGTTTATGAAGAAGTTAGTGAGTAGTTTTGGACATTGTTTTTGTGAGTATTTTTCCAGTTATTTTTTGCGTGATATACAAGATAGCCGATGATCATCTGTGAATTGAAAAACTGACCGGGAAAAAGAATTGGTCTTCCGTGGCATTAAATTGTCAAGACAATTCTTGAATGTGATGGACTCGACGTTTGCACGGGTCATCAGGTTAAGCCAGGGATTGGAGTACAGAACTATGCGGCCAAATTGGACAGATGGTCCAAAGCCAATTTGAAAGCAAAGAAGATGCTGGTCCTGTCGTAGGACATGCAGCCATTGATCTGAATCAAAGGATGCAAAACAGCAAAAGAAATTTGGGAGAAGTTAGCTCAGATTTACGACGTGCAGTCCACGGAAAATTTTGATCTGTTGTGGCATAAATTACACGAAATAAGATGGCAGACAACGACGACAATGGAATCGCTTCTGCTGGAATTTGTTTGATGTCATGCAGATCAAGATGGCTCAACTACGAAAACCGATCGACGATGATGTGGTGTGCGCTCGACTCCTACAAATATTGATGAAAGATTATGACAACATCTTCGTGATGTGGCATGATCTTCTGCAATCAGAAAAGACGTGGGAAAAACTGAGTAGACATTGCCTGAACTACGAGCTACGACTAACTGAACGAGACAAAGTAGAAGTAACGACAGTGATGATTTCAAAGATGAAAACAAAGTCAGCTGCTAAGAAAAATCGGGGCCAAAGCCAGTAGTGGAAAAACATCAAAGCAAGAGACTGCAACAAAAAGAGGAGGCGGTCGCAGATGTTTCAAGTGCAGAAAAACTAGGCACATCACAGCAGACTAGAATGGGCATCGTATGTTTTATGTGCAATGGTCGAGGAAACATGTCACGTGATTGTACCAGCGGTGGTACAAGTGGGTCAGGAAGTAAGGATACATTGATGGTGTCATCAAAGAAGAAGACAAATACTACATCACCGAAAGCAACAATAAAAGCTGAGACGTCACCGTAAAGAAGACCGAATACGACTCTAGCAAAGACTGACTTGTCGAAGCTAAACTGTGATAAATGGTACATATACAGCGGTGCAATGCAGCACATGACTTACTGACGAGAATGGTTTACTGAGTACAAGCCATTTGTGAACTTAAAGTTGATAGACAGCACAAAGAACCGCGATACAATTCAAGCGATGGGTTCCGGTAGTGTTGCGGTACAAACGTAAGATGGCGACAAGTGGAAAGAACAAACTTTCG
>JAQIXP010005092.1:0-10787 GCA_034700285.1 Proteroiulus fuscus | reverse complement strand
ATATTGTGGCAATTACTGTGCTGGAGTATTTTATACTATATTTCAAAATATATTCAAATTAATTTTCCTATTTTTTAATATATTTGCTATCTAAATTTTTATACATTTCAAAATATATTACTAAAGTTAACGATGAGATATGTATTTCAATAAATTTGACATTTTCTATACTGGAAATGTATTTATAAATATATTTTTTAATATATTTGAAATTATTGGTACAAATATAGCACTGAAGTATATTATATGACAAAATGCATTTCAATTTTCTTTTAATATATTTTAAAAAATCAGTAGAATTTTCAATTCTTGTATATTTTAAAATATATTCGTAAATTCATTTTGAAATATATATATTTTGAAAATAAAATTTTATGTTTCGTTTCTGTTTAAAAACTGATGTTCATTACACCAAAAGTCAGTCTATTAAGTAAATAGGTTAAGCACTTATCTTCAGTAAATTTAACCTGTTTTTTTCTCATAAAAATCCACATTTTTTTGTAAATTTTAGAGAAAAATCCAGTTTACACTCTCCGATTCTGGTTAGTATCCGGCGCTTACTCCTCTTCCACGTTGGGTCAATTGCCTTGGGGTCACTGATTATCGCCATTATTAAAGCCATACGAATCGTGTTGAAGTACTTTGAGCAAAAGTCAGTTTTAATGATATTTTTTGCTACAATTTTGTGAGAAAAATTTTGATTAACTTTACATTTTGTTTTATATTTAGACTCAGTGGCCATTCTGGTGCTACTTGTGCTAAATGTATCATATGTGCTGTGCAGTGCTTGCTGTATTGCTTCGAAAATTTCCTGAAATTTTTGAGTCGAAATGCTTATGTTGAAATTGGTAAGAAACTTTTTGTGTGTTTTTTTTTAAATTTAATAACTCAAAAATGATTATTTTTCATGAAAGGAACTGAATGTTTTTGAGCAATTAATTTTAATAGAGACTTAAATCAATTTCTTTTGAAATTTGAGAAATATTACCAAAATTTGCAAATATCAAAAACTGCATTTTTTTTACAGAAAAAAATCTAGTCATTTTCCTGATTAACCATTGAGTAATGAAAAGTTTGGATAAAATTAATAAATTACTCTGTTTTATAGCACATTTTTTGGATTTTTAAATATTTGAGCAAATATAAATATTTTACTGAAATAATTTGAAATTTATTGAATTTTTTGTTAATTTATACCAGAAATTAACTTGAAAGTAGGGAAATATATTGCCAAATTTTGAAAAATAAACATCTGCAATTTATATTTAAGAAAAAGACAAAATTTACTGGAAAAAAATTGAATTTTAAAATGAACATTTGTGGTATTTTATCAGAAATTCACATCTAAGTAAAGAAATATTGCCAAATTTTGCAAAATTCAATGATTTATCTGTAATTTATTTGTCAGAAAAAGTCAAAAATATAATCAAAAATATTTGATAGCAACAGATTAAAATTTAATATCAAAATTTTTGATACCGGAAAATGTATTTTTACCAGAATTTCATTTGACATAAGGTAATTTCCCAAATTTTTTAAAAAAATGGGGATCTGTTTAGAAAAAGTATAAATAAATACAATTTAGCGTAAAAAAATATTTTATTAAAAAAAATTTGGAAGATATTGATAATTTTTGGTATTTTATTCCCAAATTTATTTGCAAGTGGAGAAGTTTTGCCAAATTTGATAAATAGAAATCTTTAATATGATTTTTTTAAAAAATCAAAATCAACAGAAATATTTTGTAGGGAAATTTTTGAAATAAAATTTGAACTTTTCTAGTTCATGTATTTTACCAGAAATTCGTCCGAATATATGGAATATTTGCCACATTTTTTGAAAACAGGAATCTGCAATTAAATTTTTAGAAAAACTAAAAAAAATGCAAAAATATTTATAGGACACATTTAGAATTTATTAAAGACTTTGGTATTTTTTCTGAAATTTTACTGCAAAACTTAGAGGAAAAAAAATACAAATTTACTCTCATTTTATAGCTCAATTTCTTAATTACACTAGAATTTGGCATAAAAACTATTTTGTAGTAAATTTTTGAAATTTTTTCAATAAATTCACCTGAAATTAACAATTTTTGATAAAAATTATAATTTTGTCTGTCAGTTCCTGGAGGAAAAATTTAGAATTTACTGAAATTTTTTTTTAATTTCAGCAATATTTGGTATATCATTTTGTGAAGGTGCTAAACGAGCTTTCAAAATAATTACCAATAATGCCTTGCGAGTAGCCGCTATTAATTCCGTTGGAGATTTCGTTCTTATGTTGAGCAAACTTGGAGTTGTTTTAGCAGTAATTTTCATTGGCATTGAAATGATTAAGGTAATATCAGTATAAATATTGGAATTTTTTTAATAGTTTGCAAATTTTTATGGAATTTGACAAATTTTACATTCTTATTTTTAGGCAAAAGCAGGTGTTCATCACATTTGGGTTCCTATTTTCTTATGTGCATTATTTGGGCTTCTTACTTCTCATTGTTTCCTAACTGTATACGAGGTAAGATTTTTTTCCCTAAATTAGTAAATATTTAGGGGGAAAAATAGCAAATTCTGAAATTTTCCATTAAAACTAGCAGTATTATTCTATTGAATTTTACGGGCTAAAACTGAAAATTATTCGATAATTTAAAAAAAAAAATGTTAATTTTTAGTTTTCTAAAAACTTTTTCAACAGAACTCTGCAGGAAAGATTAGGCACGATTTCTGCAGAAATTGTTTTTGCAAAATTGCTGCAGATAAATTTTTGTGAAGGGCCATTATAATTAATTTTACAGGAAAATTTCTCTGTAAATAATTTTCAAATTCATCATTTATATTGAAACATTCTGAAAAAAAATATTGTATTACATGAATTTTGCAACAATCATTCCTGTAGAAACTTTTCTGCAAAATGTATCTTCATAAACATTCCATCTTAATTAGTTATTTAATACATGACCTCTGCTTAGTATAGTTTCTGTGGGAAAAACATTTCTGCAGAAATTACTGGAAACATTTATGACAAAATCACATTTCTGCAGAAATCAATACAAATATTTATACAGAAATCATTGAAAACATTTCTTCCGGAATCATTAAAAGCATTTCTTCAGAAATCCTTGGAAACATTTCTACAGGAATCATTGGAAACATTTCTGCAAAAATCATTAAAAGCATTTCCACAAAAATCATTAGAAACATTCCTGCAGGAATCATTAGAAACATTTCTGCAGGAATCCTTGGAAACATTTCAACAGGAATCTTTAGAAAACATTTCTACAGAAATAATTACAAACATTTCTGCAGAAATAATTACAAACATTTCTGCAGAAATAATTACAAACATTTCTGCAGAAATAATTACAAGCATTTCTGCAGAAATAATTACAAACATTTCTGCAGAAATAATTACAAGCATATCTGCAGAAATAATTACAAACATTTCTGCAAAATAATTACAAACATTTCTGCAGAAATATTTACAAACATTTCTGCAGAAATAATTACAAACATTTCCATAGAAATCATTAAAAACATTTCCCCAGAAATCATTAAAACATTTCCCCAGAAATCATTAAAAACATTTCCCCAGAAATCATTACAAACGTTTCTGCAGGAATCATTAGAAACATTTCTGCAGGAATCCTTGGAAACATTTCAACAGGAATCTTTAGAAAACATTTCTGCAGAAATAATTACAAGCATTTCTGCAGAAATAATTACAAACACTTCTGCATAAATAATTACAAACATTTCTGTAGAAATCATTAAAAACATTTTCCCAGAAATCCTTACAAACATTTTTGCAGAAATCATTACAAACATTTCTGCAAAATAATTACAAACATTTCTGCAGAAATAATTACAAACATTTCTGCAGAAATCATTAGAAACATTTTGGCAAAAATTATGCTATCATATGATTTCTGCAGAAATGGCAGAAATTATTCATGCATAACCCTTTTATTTTCTATTTAAGATGTCCATAGACACTTTACTGGTTTGCTTTTGTGAAGATTGTGATATGAACGATGGTGTTACCAAACCTTACTTCATGAACACGTCTTTAATGGTACTGTAAAAATTCAGGAAACAAATTTGCAAATCTAAATTCATTTTAATATAATTAAAAACAATTTTTTTCAAAAATTCATTATAGGTTTTTGTGAAAAATTCCAAAAAAGAACTGAATAAATTATCAGCAAATACGACAAAAGTGGCACCAGCTCCAGAAACACATCCTACGATAAGTGCAACGGTTCATTGATAAAAATTGTTCAAATTTTTGCAAAAAACTTAGTAGCACATTTGGGAAATTTTAGACAAGTTTTTGTGTTCAAAGTGTGAATTCACTTTTTTTTTTTTAAAAAAATAGGATTTTATTAGAAATTAGTTTATTTTTTGACAATTTTATGTAATTTTTTTTTCAAGATTTATTCAGTCATTTTTTGTGAAAAGCAGCACAGTTTAAATTTTTGGGTTTAAAGTGTGAATCCACTTTTTTGTAGATATTATAATTAATTCAATTTTTATGGCAATTTTTAGTTTACTTTTTTGAAAAATTTATAAGAAATTTTTCAAGATATTAATCAAATATTTTTGAAAAAAAGTATTAACATTACATTTCAGAAATTTTCTTGAAATTTTCGTGTTCAAACTGTAAAGTTACTTTTTTTTTGTAAATATTAAATTTGATTTCAATTTCCGTAATGAATTATCCTATTTTTTTAAATTTTTTTTGCTACTATTTTAATATTTACTATTATTCAAAATACTTTGTGGTAAAATTTGCAGAAATTTTAATGAATTTTTTATTGCATTCAAAGCGAATCCACTTTTTTTTGTAAATATTATTTAAATTTGGTAACTGAAATTTCTGATTTTTATTACCAGTTTAATTTATTTTTCAAGCAATTTTTCAGAAGTTTTTTCAAAATATTAGTTTAAATTTTTTGTGACAAAATTATCAGTATATTTTAGAAATTTTATTGACATTTTTGTGTTCAAAGCGTAAATCCAATTCTCTTTTTTTTTTTTGTAAATATTTAAATTTTATTCCAACTTTTAAATCTAATTATTTAATTTTTCGACAAATTTATTGCCTTTCCAAGTTTTTTGCAGTTTTAAAAAAAACCAGGTGCAATTTTTTGTGAGAATATAGCAGCACATTTTAGAGATTTTATTGAAATTTCTTATTTCGAAAGTGCAAATCCACTTATTTTGTAAATATTACTTTTAATCCAATTTTAAAATTGAATTCTTAAGAATTTTACAAATTGATTTGTTTTTTATGTTAAATTTTGCGTTGAATTTGTGACTTCACTTGTTTTCTGTAAATATAGTTTAGGTTTACAATTAATTATTAAAGATTTTGAGAATCTGATTTATTCTTCAAAACTTATTAGTCCAGATTTTGAAACTTTTATGTTCAAAGTTTAAATCCATTTCTTTTTTTGCAAATACTACATTTTATTCCAATTTTTATTTAATCACTCGCAAGAATAAATTTGTGGAAATTTCTAAAAAAAAACTCTTATTTTTGGAAAAAAAATCAGACAATATTTCTGTTTAAAAGCATTTATTAACTATGAAGTACAAATATAATATGCAATATATTTTCAAAATTAAAACAAAAATTATAAGAAAATTGAATTTTAAAAATTCACAAATTTTACTTTCTTTTTCCAAACCAGCATTCCACAAACCCTTTCCAGTATGGCGTCGCTTCCAGTTCCGGTTTATCACAAGCGAAAGGTCCAGCCTTGTGAAGTCTAGCAATATCCTCACAATCCAGAAGTGAATCTTTGTTGCAATTTCTGGCATATTTCACCAAATATCTGCGAACTGTATTTTCCGAGCAGGTCTGGTCATTGGCACAATCTTCAAAAGCTGAAATTTATCAAAATTTGTGACATTTTTTCTGATATTGAATTTTTTTTGAATAGTTTTGGCCCACTTACCAGTTTGGCTGGCTTGGTTTACAGTTGGTTGACCAGCATCTAACCAATAGGCTCTGGATATTTGAAATGGACCACAGAATGTAGTTCCTCCTAAATCTGAACATGGTTTAGGCTGACATCCAGTGCTGGCCTATAAGGTAAAAAACATTGTTTTTTTTATTGTATATACATGGCGCCGGAGTGCAGTGTCAAATTTATGAAACACATTTTGATGGTACATACATAATTTATTTGAAATTTTGACAATTTATCTGAGATTTTGACAATTTTGTCATTACATTTTTGCAGTATGTCGCCATTGGTATAGATTTTTAATTCTACCCACTCTGCTATAAATTTTAAGAATTTTCCCTGCAAATTTGGACAATTTTGTCTGCAAATTTAAACAATTTCGTCTGCAAACTTGGACAATTTTGTCTGCAAATTTGGACGATTTTGTTTGCAAATTTGGACAAATTCGTCTGCAAATTTGGATAATTTTGTCTGCAACTTTGGACACTTGTCTGCAAATTTGGACAATTTTATCTGCAAATTTGGACAATTTTGTCTGCAAATTTGGACAATTTCATCTACAATTTTGGAACATTTTGTCTGCAATTTTGGGAAATTTTGTCTGCAATTTTGGAAAATTTTGTCTGCAATTTTGGAAAACTTTGTCTGCAATTTTTGGAAAATTTTGTCTGCATTTTTGGAAAATTTTGTCTGCAAATTTAAACAATTGTGTCTGAAAATTTGGACAACTTTGTCAGCAAAGCTGGACAATTTTGCCTGCAACTTTGGACAATTTTGCCTGCAACTTTGAACAATTTTGCCTGCAACTTTGGACAATTTTGCCTGCAACTTTGGACAATTTTGTCTGCAAATTCGGACACTTGCCTGCAGCTTTGGACAATTTTGTCTGCAAATTCGGACACTTGCCTGCAAATTTAGACGACTTTGCCTGCAAATTTGGACAATTTTATCTGCAAATTTGGACAATTTCAATTTTATCTGCAAATTTGGACAATTTTCTTTGCAAATTTGGAAAATTTTGTCTGCAAATTTGGACAATTTTCTTTGCAAGTATGGAAATTTTTGTCTGTAAATATGGACACTTTTTTCTGCAAATTTGGACAATTTTGTTTGCAAATATGGAAATTTTTGTCTGCAAATATGGACACTTTTTTCTGCAAATTTGGAACATTTTGTCTGCAATTTTGACATTACATTTGCCACAGGATGGAAATAAATAGCATTAGCATGAGGCACTGTCAGCATAGTTTGAGACTTCGGTATTTTCCTTTGACTGTTAGCAAAGTTTCCAAATGTTAAGCTTAATTAGGGACACCCTGTAATACCATGAAACGTTTCCTTTCATTTCTATATTGCCACTTTAAAAGGTAACTACTTATGACATAATAGTTAGCTAATCTGGGGTTTCCAGTTTATTTGAAGTCATACTGAGTTATGGTCTAGCCTTGACAGCCATTTTAGCCTACGCAAACAAAAATATAAGGTCAAATAGTACCCAAAAATGATCTTGTAAGACTGGTTTCTTTAAGAGTTGAATTAAGTGAAAAGATAATTAGATGCTGCCAAATAAGTCTAATTAGCAGTACTTACTTACTTAGCATTAATGTGGCTACTTATGAAGGCTATATTTATTGTTTTAAGAAATTCGTAGAACTTAATTAAGGACCTAAAACAAGGTTTGGATTTTTTTCAACTTACTTACCTGACATATGCAAGCTAGGCATAAATCATCAACATCACGAAACGATTGCTGCTGGGAACTTCCCAAGTGAAATACTGAAAAATGAACAATTTATCAAGTTAATTATATAGTAAAATGTCAATGTTTCAAACGTTACTAAAGAATAAACAACAACAAAATAAGTTAGGATTTGTACAGGCTGGTTGCATGAAAAGACACATGCATTTACGAAAATGTAAAAATTGGCAAAAATTGTTTCTTGTTTTAACGATGGCGATAGAGGCGTAGCGAAGGTAATAACTCTGGGATGAAAGGGGGGGAGTGTAGAAGTCTAATTTGTTGATGGTCAACCAAAAATACCGAAAAGTTGCAAACTGTGATGACAGCAAAATTGTAAAAATTTGAAGGAAAAATTGTCAAAATTTGAAGGCAAAATTGTCAAAATTTGAAGGCAAAATTGTCAAAATTTGAAGGCAAAATTGTACAAATTTGCAGTCAAAATTGTCAAAATTTGCAGGCAAACTTGCATAATTTACAGAAAAAATTGTGAAAAATTTTCAGTCAAAGAAAAAAATTTGCAGGAAAAATTATTACAAATTAACAGGTAAAATTGCTAAAAATTTGCAGGCAAAATTGTCAAAATTTGAAGTCAAACTTGCATAATTTACAGGCAAAATTGTTAAAAATTAGCAGTCAAAATGGTCACAATTTGCAGGCAAAAGTTTTACAAACTTACAGGTAAAATTGTCAAAACTTGCAAGCAAAATTATCAAAACTCGCAGGCAAAATTGTCAAACTTTGCCGACAAAATTGTCAAAATCTCTGATAAATTGTCAAACTATCTGATAAATTGTCAAAATATCTGATAAATTGTCAAAATCTCTGATAAATTGTCAAAATCTCTGATAAATTGTCAAAATCTCTGACAAACTGTCAAAATCTCTAAAACTGTCAAAATCTCTGATAAATTGTCAAATTCTCTGATAAAATTTTCAAAATTTGCCTACAAAATGGTTAAAATTGCCAACAGAATAAATTTTTTTTAGAAATATTGGGGGGAGGGTGATGCACCCCCTATACTCCCCCCCCCTCCTTAGCTTCGTCCCTGGATCGTGTTCCCATGGAGTTTAGGATAAATATTGAACCCTTAGTTAACTACTTTTCAACATTAAGAATACATTTAACAATACCTTCTAAATGAATTTTAAAGCTTCTTAACATGCATGTGAGAATATTATGCTTGTATTTTTATATCAATTTTCATTAACATTAGAAAATGCTTAGAATGTGGATAGAGCTCATTTATAAATGCACTCGAATTTGCATCAAGCTTACAATTAAGCAGGAATGTTTGAATGATTCAGCGGGTCAATTAATCTACAAGCGTACATAAATGCATTCCGAAATGTATTTCTTTTCATGTAACTCGTTTCCCATTTTAGCAATACCAAAGAAAATGGCGGATTCCACAACGTTCCAATTTTAACCACATTTTGTGGGTATTTTAAGACATTGCAATTTGCAAAGAAAAAAAGTAAGCTTAAATTCTAAATTCTATTCTGTTTTGCATAGTGAGAATGAACCCACAATTGAATTTATTTCCCGCATGTTGAATTTTGTTTCAGTTTTAGCAATAACAAACAAAATGGCAGCCTCCACAACGTTCTAAATTTCTGCAATTTTTTCGCAAATGTCTTTGCAAAGGTAAGCTTAATTTGACAATTTTAACCTTACTAACCAAAACCCAAGGATGAAATTAGTTAAGAAATTAATAAATCATGGAAATTTAAGTAAAATATTATAAATTCAACTTACCGGCTATAACTAAAACATAGAACAACACACTCATTGTCCGTAATGCCATTTTGGTGCAAACTTATTATATGTTATTCCCAACTAGCCAGAATGCATACTGTGTCTTGTCTACCTTAAATTCACTTTTCGAAATATTCCCAGCAAGTGCTATTATATTTGATAATAGTTTTTTTTAATTTCCGAGAAGCTTTTTACGTTGTAATAAAAAGTGCGTAGGCCTATTCAATGAGTATGATTGGTTTCTGAAAAATGTGAGAATCTGCTCAAGTCTCAAACCTTCGTTTATTGTTCAGGTTTGAAGCAGAATAGGTGAATTCAAGGCCTTTGGCCAATTTTTATTTTCAATTGTCATTTTCCAAGTAGATATGAAAAGCTTGGCTTGAGTTAACAAATTTTTAAATTGAATTTGGGGTTTTACCATGACTCCCTTGGTGTTACTTTTCACTACAATAATTGAGTTCTTGGATGACCTTTTAGTTTAGGAACAGATTTCTCAGAATTTTTAAACTGTACTTTTAATATTTTGATTTTTTTTGATATTCCACGTTTGAAAAAATCCTCAGAAATATATATAATATATTATATTATATATTATAAATATATATAATATAGTATAAATTCTTAGAATTTTACAAACATTTTTTTAGTATTTTTTATATATATTTTTTTAAATAGTTGGAAATAATATTATTTTAATGAATATCTTCAAAAGTATAATTAGCTTTTATATTAGATGTACAAAAATATGTTTTCTTAATTTATTGTTGCTCATACAATTTTTAAAAAAATGGTTTGATAAATTTAAATAGTTTGATAAATTTTTAAAATAGTTTGATATATTTTTTAAAATAATCTGATAAATTTTAAAAATAGTTTGATAAATTTTAAATGTAGGCCTACTTTGATACATTTTAAAAATAGCTTGACAAATTTTAAAAATAGGTTGATACATTTTAAAAATAGTTTGATCAATTTTAAAAATAGTTTGATAAATTTTAAAAATAGGTTGTTTCAGTTTTATAAATAGTTGGATAAATTTTATAAATAATTGAATAAGTTTTAAAAATAGTTTGATAACTTTTAAAAATAGCTTGATACATTTTAAAAATAGGTTGACAAATTTTAAAAAATAGTTTGATAAGTTTTAAAAATAGTTGGATAAATTTTATAAATAATTGGATAAATTTTGAAAATAGTTTGATCAATTTTAAAAATATTTTGATCAATTTTAAAAATAGTTTGATCAATTTTAAAAATAGTTTGATACATTTTAAAAATAGTTTGATACATTTTAAAAATAGTTTGATACATTTTAAAAATAGT
>JAQIXP010005091.1:0-10787 GCA_034700285.1 Proteroiulus fuscus | reverse complement strand
GGTCCTAATATCGACTAGTTAACAGTTTAAAACGTGAATTTTGAATTTTTGTGATATACAGTGCTCAACCTCCCCTCTCGTGAGTAATCTTGTGCTTTTATTGAGTAATCTTGTGCTGCAAAGAGAATACACTTCAAAAAAAATTTGGACTTTTTTATACTAAAAATTGTAACTTCTCTATGCAAAAAAGTGGACTTCTCCGCAGAAAAATGGACTACCAGTACTTTCACCTATAGAACTTCTCTGTATAGAAAAATTTGGTCTTCACCTTACAGACGAATTTGGACTTCTCTATACAGAACTGACTTTACTAACATAAAAGTTTGGACTTATATTAAAGAAAAAAATTGAATTCGTCATAGAAAAACTGACTTTTCTGAATCCAAATATTATAAATTTTGAACTGTTTTCTTTAGCGTTGGATTTTTACTGGATCACCACTTCCAGAATACGTTGTATTTTCCATTGTATAATTTTCAGTAAAACTAATACTAAAGTACAGAAAGTATTATTTGTTAAATATAGCTTTCCTTTGGAATTTTTAATTCAATAAATATTTCCCTCTACTGCCCATTTTGTGCCTATCGCCTTTTGTACAATTTTTGTCTATGTGCCTTTTGCACAATTTTTGTCTATGCATTTTTACTCAATTTTGTTTAACTAAATTTTACCCACTTAATTCCATTAATATTTGTTTTTGAGAAACCTTCTAGATAACATCTTGTTAGTTTTTTTTAATTTTGAGTAAATTACACATTGTGAATTCCTTTAATTTTTATTTTAAATAAAGTTAAAAGTTGAATAGTTTCACTTTTTCATTAAATTGAAATAACATTTTCTATAATTTTTATTAAAATCCTTGTTATAAATTTGATTCAAAAAAATTTAACACTTTACATAATTTTTGAAATAAAATTAACCCATTTTATAAGTTTGAGTAACAATTTAACCATTTTATAATTTTGATAAAAATTCACCTATTTTATAACTTTTTATGTTTGGTAAATTTAACCCCATTTCATCGAATTTAACTATTTGCTTAACTTTAACCCTTTGATCAAATTTAACACTCTGATCAAAATAAACTTTCTGATCGAGCTTTCAACCATTTAAAAACTAAATGGAAAAAATACTGTTAATATTGCTGTTTTGCTTACTCTTCATTCCATTTATTTCTTGATTACTAATCTATAATTTTTGTTGGATTATATGGTTTGTTAAATGAAAATCGTGGGCTTGAATAAAGCATTGCAAAATATGTGTGGTTTTAGCAGCATATCCTTATTAAATATGAAAAGGAATTCCTCTTAATTTTAGACTTTGTGGATGTAATGAATAAACAGAAAAAAGTTCATAGTTGCAACAAACGGCATCATGAATCACAGAACCTGATTGCTGCTGGAATAATCAATTTATAATCATTTAATAATCTTTGTTTGTTGTTGTTTGATATACAGAAGGAAATCAGCTCCTATAGGTAAGGTTTAGCCTTTTGAATCAATTTGTTTGGTATGAATAGCAAGGTTATTATAATACTGCACACCTGAATGCTAGTGCTGTCCCCACTTGCCTAAACCGGATCCCACTGTTACAACAAGAAATTTTGTCATTCATATGCACATATTTTGCACTAATTTTGACAATGTATTCCTAACTGTACCAGCATACATACATGAAAGGGTAAATCTCAAGTGTTTTTGAGGCTTTAGAATTTACAGAGAATATACTGCATCAAACCTATTGTCCAAGATTTTGGAAAAAACATTCAGTATTACATTCATGCTCTATATAAATCGATACATTATTACAAAATTACAAACATGCCACTTTGTGTTGCTGGATGCTATCATGATGGATGCTGTTAGTTCAAAATACAGCAAATTCAATAAGTGATCATTGCCAATCATTTCTCTCCAGCTATTACAGTTCATATTTTGTTAAGGTTTGTAATGGGCTGAATATTTTCTAGACACCCTGTATTGGTATTTGGGTTTTTGGTTTTCTGTTCTCAGATTCCTCGGCTTCCTCTGCTGAACAAAATGGCTACCACCGGTAATACAAATATTTTTGGTTTCAGTGGGCTAATCCCTCCTTTCTGTGGAGATAATAGCATAAAAATCAGTTTTTACCATTTCAGATTCGACAAAACTGAAAGCACAATGGTCTGACGAGATTGCTATTACTGTTGTTCGCTCAAAATTTCATGGATCTGATTCAAGCTTCCTTCAAAGATCAAAGACCCTGCAGGATGCCAGGGTCTATGATCAGGGCCGGATTAAGGAAAATGGGGGCCTGGTGCAAAATAAATTTTGGGGCCCTAGCAGATAGGATTAGGTTTTATTTATTCTGATATCTATGGGACTGAGACCGATCACTGCAAATTATAGAAAACATATCTAAGGCCACACCCAGAAATTCATTGCAGGTGGGGGTACATAGGCATGCACAGAGTGTATAATAAGGGGGGGCAAACATGTACCCAGACAGACAAGGTGTTTGTGAGTACTTTGACCACTTGGGAGGTCTGGGGGGCTTCCCCACAGCCTCCGAAAGCGAATTTTTTTTGCAAATAGTGAGTTTTTTTCATTGTTGGGGGAAACTTTTCTCACATTTCCTACATTTCTGAGGGGGCAAGTGCCCCTTTCCCTTCCCCCTTGCGCACGCCTATGGGGGGGTACTCAACTTAAAAAACTGTTTCAACTAAAATTACACTATCTGTCACAACTTCTCAAAGTATAACATCATTCATCAGTTCAATTGCAAGATCAAAGCAATAATAATGTTTACAGTAGTTTTATACATTTAATTTGATGTGGCTTCGTGGGGGCCCCTAAAAAGTGGGGGCCTGGTGCACGTGCACCACCTGCACAATGGTTAATCCAGCCCTGTCTATGATGACTTTAAGAAGATTCTAGTGGATTACTTCAAATCAAAACTTTCTCTTGCTGTTTGCATGGTTCATATCTTTGAGTTCAAGTAAGAAAAGAGTGTAAAAGTCAAAATGTATTGCCATGCACTCAACTTCAGAATAAGGCAATTAAAGTGTTTGAAGACACTATCACTGATTCTGAAAAGGGAATTATGTTAGCCCATTGTGTAAAGGGTTTGCTCCCAACACTGAAAATACTTGTAGTGTCACATGAGCCCAAGACATTGAAGAACATAGTTAAACTGGCTGAATTGAAAGAATCTAATGAAGAAATGGTGCATCCGAAAAAAAAAATTCACATTGTCACATTAGCCACTTCTGATGAAGCTAAAATGTGTGAAAATCAGATAAATGCTATATTCTAAAATGCATAGATGAAGTGGAATGCAAATATAAAAAGAATTCTTTAGCTGCTAAAAAGTAAGCCAATGCCAGCAACCAGGCTAAAACTAGACCTAACCCTTTGGTGCAATGGATTCAGACTAATACTGCCTTTACTCCTCCAGGTGACACATGATAACTATCCAGATCCAGCTTCATTTTATGGTATAATGTGAATTATGTTGGAGGCCCTGAATTAAAGCTTAAGACAGATTTACTAGAGAAAGTGCTACTGGGCTTCAAAACTTGCTGCAATGCAATTTAAAATTCCTTCCTTTACCTGCTGTACCAGCTATAAGAGCTACAAGGTAAGCTCTCTAAACATTATTGAAAATTTGAAAAAATTTCTGACAGTGCAAATATTTACTGGTGCTACTGAGTGTTTTGTTCTATATCGTTTGAAAATATTCTTATAATTTATATTTTGTGCTACAAATAGAACATTTCAACTTCTGTGCCAAAGAAAGTTTAGGACCATTGGGCTTAACAATTCATCTATCTACTGAGAAATTTGAACTTTTGTCTGCATAAAATTCCTCTATCTACTGAGAAATTTAGACTTTCTTCTGCTTCAAATTCATCTATCAACTGAGAAAATTTTATAGATACAGGCAAATTTGGACTTCCTTCTGTAATATGCATATACCCACTGCAAAATTTGAATTTGATTCTACTGATAGTTTGGTCAACTCCTTGCCAAAGAATTCTAAGAAAAACATTCCCCCTTCTACTGGTAATGTGTCATTTCAAGCCAGACTGCATGAAGTAAGGGGGTAATTAGCGAGCCATAAATGCATGAAGTTGCTCAGAAGGCAGCGATAGCGGCTGGAGCAAATATTCAATATTTTAAACAATATAAAAAGTTGACTTTTCACACATCTTCCTGAATAAACTAAATGTCGTACAACAAAGATATCAAAATGTAAATAATTTATCAGCCTAAGAGTTATCAAGAGCGTTCTTTCCAAAAACAAAATAGTATTTTTTTTTAATTTTTTTTCTAAGTTTTATTTTCCCTTTTTAGTTTGATGCTATTTCATTATTTTTCTAAATTAAATTTTTTTTTACAAATTTTGCCTTTCATATCTCTAGATCTGAAAATGTTCTACATTTTAGGATTTTTGTTGTAGTTCTAGCACCTTTTTTGTTCATTCATGAAGTTGTGAATAAAACTCTTTATGGGCAATTAACATGGGTCCAACACACTTTTAAGTGAACTAAAGTACTGAAGAACTTTATGCAAATAAATTTTAAATTTTAATTGCACCCTTTATCAAAGACTGTGGAATGTCAAAAAACAGCAAGTTATTTAGAGGATGTAAATTAAACACAAAGATGAAAATGGTCTCCCATACTAGATACACATAGTAAGATATATATTGATCAATATGGCCACCTTAGATCAACTCTTTTGACAAGAAGTATATTGGTACTTCAACTTTATTTAAATAATCTCAGCTTCTTCAGTCTGCTTTCCAGGTACCTGCATAGTCTATATGAGCACTTTCAAAGGCTATATACCAGGCATTCAATTATTACAAACCCCTTTATGATTTTCCTGCTTAGATATCAGTAGAGAATCAATGCAATTCTGACAAAATTAGTTTACCAGCTGAAAAACCTGAATCCTTTTTGGAAATCTGTCTTAATGATCCTTTTGTGATGTTATATAAAGGGATTATTTCTCATATCAAGCAGCCAAAGAACTGTGTGTTAGACATCCCAGCTGTTAAAAGATTTACTCAATTTTTTTTTATTTATTGACCTTAATTTTTTAAAAGTAAGGTTAGCTTTAGTAGCTTTATTTCGATTGCTTTTTCTTTTATACTGTTTTTTAACTGCTTTTGTTTGATAGTACACAATATTTCAACATTAATGATCTTAGAATGATGTTGCGAATCTGACCCAATCACGAACTTTTAGAACGACCCCTGCTCAAAGAGGGGGGAAATGACCTCTTGGGCTTTTGCATGGGAAGGGTCTTTTGGTCTATTCTTGGGGGCAATAAAATTTAATGGTTTCTTTCTTGGACAATTTCCTTAGTCAGTTTGCAGCCAAATGAACAACAAAAGTGAAATACACGTGCTGTAACATAAGAAAGTTAATTCTTAAAAATAAAGTGAATGTTTTGGATTTTAAATTGAACTTTCAGTGCAGTGAAACAAGTGAATGATTTCAAGTATGGAAAATCTGGGGCAATAACTGTAAGTGGTCTGTGACTTTAGTTAGTTATTTCTGCCAGTGAACTTTTGTGCCTTTGGAGGGCAAACCAATTCTGGGACTCAGGCCTAACTCCGAGGTTAGAGTTAAGACTGGTAGTTTTTCTGGCCTACCTCACAATTAATGTAATAATTTTTGAATTTGTTATAATCCAATACCTTCTGGGTAAAGGTGGGTTTAACATGATAAACCTTAAAACAATTACATGTAATTTATTTCAAGCACCCAGAATGGCAGTAGAAATTTCTAGTTGGTGCTTGCTAAACATTAAAATTAAAAACCCCAGGAAAAAAATACAAATTTTTAGTACAACAAATTTATTGTAATGCATGGATAAGCATAAATCTTGGATAAGCATAAATAAATGTCAAGTGGTCTGGGTGTGACATTTTCCCCAAAATAATATTAAAATTTTATGGTTTTAGTATTCAAATTGAATTTTTTTTAACAAGCAATTCCCTATGTTTGCTAACTTGTTATTCTGATTAAAGGGTGCTTCACACCTACGTAAAAATTTACGTAGAACAGGTACTTATGAATGCATGTTTTAGTACCTAAAACATAGCTAGGCTTCACACCAGCTATGTAAGTAGGATGCAATTATTAATTTGAACCAATCATACGTCGTCTACGTTGCTATGATACCAAAATTACATTGTACATAGGCTACGTACCTAAAACATACGTAGATAAGTTGGGAAAATCCAACTTTGCAGTGTACGTATAAAACGTGTTGTAGATGACGCTTTTGACGTCATCTACAACATGTTTTATACGTGTTACGTACATTTTTACGTAGGTGTGAAGCACCCTTTATTGTTTTACTATTAATTTTTATAGTTTTTGCCCATTTAGCATGGGTTTTCCTATGCTGGACACTGTCTTGCGTGCCTGGTGGGTTTCCTTATTGGGACATGTTTTAATCAGTTTTTTGTCAATTCTAATGTCCTAAACGTATTTGGGTGTTGTCCATGTTTTAAATTATTCCCTATACAATGAAAAACAGTTTATTTTTATTGCTATTTTCTCCTTGTTCATCTTTTGATGTCGATGAAGTTGTCATATACAAAGGAAGAGGGGTGGGAAATGAAAGTGTGGTCCTACCTTAATTGAGAGGTGCCTAGTCCACATAAACAATGACAATCACAGTGGAATTAATAAGGAGATAAAAGGACAATTCCAAGAAAGTTCCACCAGAAAAAAACATCATTTAGTGGATTGAAGATGGTGGTCACTGAATTAATGGAGTCGGAGTCCAATAAGGCCTCATCAGAAGAGGACATGGCACGTTCACATTCCAGCAGTGAAAAGGGGATGAAAGGATGGTTGTAACCAGCACATGGTGTACTGGCACAACAAAACAGAGAACCACTTGAACCCGAATGATGAATCCTACAAAAACCTCATGGGATAGTTGCATGGCAAATTTCTGCACCTCATCAACCAAATGAATTCTCAACCAAATTAACTTCAAGGGGAGGAAATGACAAAAAGGGTCAGCGAAGCACAAAATTAAAAATAAATCTAAAACCAAATTAAAAAACATGCACAAAATTTAAAACCAAAAAATCCAAAACAAGGGTCCCTAAGAAAATTAAAAGTAAAAATGGGATTGCTGCATAATAAAAATGGAAATGAGATGTGCTGTACATGAAACAAGCAAACTTAGCATAAAACCTGTTGGCCCATACAAAATTCTATACAAGAAAAATTAAGCAGTGCAGACGGATTGGGGAGACCTACAAACTTTTTAATCCAGAAGAAATACATGATTCACAATTCATACTAACATTCTCAAGCAGGACATCCAATAGGGACAAAATCCAATTAAAATAAGAAATGGAAAAATTAATGATCTTTGCCTGGTCACCTCCAATTGAAATCACGTGACATCTTAAGAAATGAATAAAACGAGAAGCAAGTTCCATCAAAAATTTAGAAAAGGCCAAGACTCGGCTCATGAAACAACTCCTGAAAACCTCAAGGTGGGCAAGGATCAAAACCAACTAGCACTGAAAACCATACCAGGACCAAAAGCCATGGACAACATGCTTCAGTGGGTGAGCAAATGGAAATTTCTGTAAGGGAAGGGTTATCTTGGATAGAGCTAGTGTTAGGATTCTTTTAACCAAGTGGCTTGACTCATGTTTATTAATATTATAACGGAACTGTTTGGCAATGATTAAAAATGGGAAAAACATATTGGACATTGGCAAACTTGCTATATTAGATTTTGGTACGGACAAGGACCCAAAGAGATTTCACCCTACCATTATGCAATGGCCATTTCGTACCAACAGTTAGAAGGGGGTCAGATCCACCCCCACGATCTTAAGGGGATGGGATACTGACAAAATGGTTTTCCAATTGATTTTCCAGATTTCTTTCCTTTTAATTTTGGCTAATTTGTTTGTAACTATTTAGAATTGTATCCATAATGCCTAATCATTATGCATGATTTGGTGGCCACTAATGTGTTTTAATTGGGAGGGCAATATAACATCAAGTTGGTAACCATTTTTTTCCCATATATGTCACATAAACTATACTTTCATTCCATGGTTTCTTGTCTATCTGTTGATTATTAATTTTTGGTTTAACTTTTATGGTCCCCTTTTATGTGGCAGTCCCATCATGCAATGTTTCTTTATTTTTCAGCAAATTTCACTTTGGAATGACACTGAATGCACTTGTTTGTTTGTTTACTTCCCCTACCGGGCTACGAGCTTTTTGCTCTTTATTACCCTTCTTGGGAGGGAGAGGGAGGTGGGAGGGTAGTTGCGGTTGTGGCCGACTAATGGGAACTGCCCCAGTATTCACCTGGAAGGACCATGGAAACCACGAAAACCAATTCAAGGCAGCCGACCTTGGGAATTGAACCCAGGTCTCCCGAATGCCAGGCGGGAGTGTTAACCACTACACCACCGTAGCTCGGTGCCACCACCATTGGAAATTGCAGCAGTTTTCCCTGTGATTGACCTAGCTGTTTTGGCCAAAATTGATTATGTGTATGATGCTTCCATAGATGACCTTTTGGAAACATTTACTGTCATTAATCCATTCAATTTTGAACTCAAAAGTGCATTACCACCACCATTGGACATTGCAGCAGTTTTCCCTGTGATTGACCCAGCTGTTTTGGCCAAAATTGATGTGTATGTGGCTTCCAGAGATGACCTTTTGGAAACATCCACTGTCGTTAGTCCATACAATTTTGAATGCAAAGTTAAGAATCCTAAATTTCCAGTTGAGGACTTTTTTATTTTGGATTCAGATGTGAAAAGTTTGAGTGACCATAGTGAAACAAGGGAAAATATTGGTGATGTCAATTCGGCTCCATTTGTGGTTCAAAATCCCGTTCAGTATTTATCCTTCAAAATTTTATCTGATGAAAGACCTATTAATCATATTTCCATTGATGCAAGTGACTATCAGAAATATTGATGAAGATTTTCTCGATCAAAAAGAAATCACAGTCTTTGTTTTCACTGAGTCATTCAATGATGTGGAAATATAGAACCCCCAAAATTAACAGTAAGAACTTTTTTAATTTCTTTTGTTTTTGTTTGTGAAACTAACTGTTGCATGATTGCAACACATTTAAATTAAATATTGAACTAATTAAAAGGTGTTAAACCTCGGAAATGACATTTTTCAATACTTTTCCTAAGGGCACACAACTAAAAGCTTATCCATGTTTCCTAACTGACCTAAATATACCTGTCCCTCATCCCTATTGTATGGTGTTGTATTTGTTTGTTTTTTGTTTGTTTTTTTTATTTTGTCAATTACCTATCTGTCCTACATTTTTCGTATTTTCCGTTATATTGAAGTCATTAAGCTAATATTGCGATTAGGTCACTAGTTTTTTTTCTTACTTTTAAATGTATATAAGGTGCCTTCTGAGCTAACATTGACAGTGCACAACTCAAACTCATCGAGGAAAACTTAAAATGGAAATCGGTAAAATAAAGTTTTAAGCTGTTATGATAAATTAATGCTGGATGACCAAGGAGAGAGACTCTAGTGCAGTACAAATTAATTCTCACAGCCCTGGACCAGTTGTTCAAGATTATTGCTGCTAATTAGCAGCTGAAACTCTGAACAAATGCAGTTCCTAATTTCCTGATTTCTCCAAGGAACTTTGTTGTGACCATGTGTTTTGGAACCTGAAGCCAATTGAATATATCTCTTGGATCAAAGATGGGTGGTAATAAAAACCTCTTTGAAGGACTCATCTACTAAAGTTCCAAGAACAAAGCTAAGTTTGAATTCACCTTCAGTTTTTATATACACAATTACATAAGTATAAGATTTTCCTCAATAGTTAGGCTCAGAATGCAAATACTTATTAAACCATGCAATCCAGCTCTTAAAGAAGCAAAGCCTTCAATTACTCTAAACCCGGTGATGCCTTTTGCTTTTTAATTTTTGTTATACATTTTTGCTAGTTTTTCTGAAATTTAATTTCTTAAGAACTTAAACCCGGTGATGCTTTTGCAATATATTATGTTATACAGTTTTGCAAGAAATGAAATTTAATTTCTTACAATTCTGCTAAAAATCTAAACCTGGTGATGTTTCTTTTCATTATATTTTTGTTATACTTGTGCAAAGTTTTTATTAAATTTAATTTCTTACATCTTTTAAAAAGATCTAAACCTGGTGATGCTTTTGCATTAGATTTGGGTTGGCTGTCTTAACAGTGCCCTTTTTTGTAAACATTTTGTTTTGTAAAGATTTCTCCATCTTTTACAGCTATTATTTGTCCTTATATCTTGTGGGATAGGCTTTTATATGTTTTTGTTCAAGTTATTGTTGAATTTGGTGTTTGTACATGTTGTTTTCTTATGTTTATTAATTTCCAATCATGTCCAATAAATGTTGTTTTTCTCTTTAAAATATTCTGATAAGTCCTTACAAAACTAGGAATTTAAAACCTGTTAGAAATATCATACTCCCTCCCTAAGAATGGTGCATAGTATACGATATTACAATTAAAAAGTTTAAATTTTGTTCCCTAGTGGAGTATTACATCTATCAGTTAGAAATTTCTATAATAAATTCTTTAAAAGAGGAGAATTGTCACATACAATTAAAGGAAATATGTACTCAAAAACTTACTTATTTTTAAACAAATCCTTGTTTAAAACTATGATTATTGGCACTATTTATACCGGTTCAGTAAGAACGGACCAGCAGCCATATTGTTTAATCAGGGTGCATATGTGAAATTCAACCTGGGTAGATGTATGGT
>JAQIXP010005090.1:0-10788 GCA_034700285.1 Proteroiulus fuscus | reverse complement strand
TCATGTAGGCCTACTAATTTAATATAATTTACTATTAACTTCTATATTTGATGCTTTTCGTTTCAATTTATTTTATGAAAAATAAAGTTGTATTTGTCATGCACTTTTTGACTAACTTTCTTATATTTTATGTACACGTACTTTCTTGTAAAAAATTATTCAATTTAATTTCATTTTCTGTACTTTTGGTATATCATTTTCATTGTTAATTCTAGTAAAAATTTAAAGATTGACTATTTTTAGTCATTTTTATTAATTTAACAATTTACAATTCTAGCAAAAATTGAAATGTTCACAATTTTTTAGTAATTCTCAGTAATTTAGTAATTCACAATTCTAGCAAAAATTGAATTAAAAGTTTTCCCATCTTTAATAAGCCGATTCGTAATAAAAAAATTCAAATGTTTTTTATTAAAATAGTATCATTTTAACAAAATTTTAAAAAAGAACAATGCCAAACTTTTGCACGGGTCAAAGGACATACGTATATAGTTCACCGAATCACGTCACTATTTGGCACATCCCAAGTTGACTAAGGTAAGAATTTTCACATGAATACCAAAGGACAATGTGTAAATGCTGTACAACTCCCCTTTGACCCTAAGAAATTTGACCCCAAAAATTAGCGGTTGAATTATTTCTTATGAATTGATCCTTTCCATTAGGTAAAGCCAAAAGGGGGAAATTCCTTTCATAACTTTTCATGCCAAGAAAAGAAATGGCTGCATCTGGAAGCTCTGGAAATTCTGGTAAATTCTAAAAAAAAATCCTGTCAATTTGGTCTTGTTGAAATTAGGTCCATAAAACTAGTCCATAATTTTAGGTGAAGTGGAGAAAGAGTTGCAGAATTTTGATCTGAACAAGTTGGTTTTTCGTGAAAATTTTGTGAAATTGCAAAAATTTCAGTGCAAGAATTGCAACAGAATCACAATTGATAATGCCACTGCCAACTGTGGCGATATACTGTGCCACGTGTGCTTTGAGAAAGGGACATGTCCGGCGTGCAAGAAATACGCCACAATTTGGGTAAATATTGCATTTTATTGGGTCCCCATTTTATTACATGAACTGCCCTAATTTGCCAAATTTAAGCACGTGGTCCTGAATGGGTGATGTCTTTTTAACCATGTAAACCAGGAATTGTTGGGGAAACACAGAAAACTTGAGGAATTTGACATTTTTTTTTCTGGGATAAAACCCTAATATCAACATTTTGAAATTTTAAGGCTTCCCCCATACCTGGAAAACCAACATGTCAGGGAAGTTGAGGTAACAAAAAAAAAAAGAGGAAATTTCAATTTTGCACAAAAGTCATTGCTTAAAATACAAAATAAAGAAAAAGTCAGGAAATATTGTTGGGTAACTACTGATCTATTTCTAGCGAACAGTTGATCCAAAGTTGAGAGAAGATTTTTTGAACTTGAAAGTGGAATGTCCGAACAAGAAGCATGGCTGCCACCAGATTTTAAACTTAAAGACCTTTCCGGTGAGTAAAATGAAAAGAGTTTTGTGATATAATTAATAACAGTTAACCCAAAAAAATATAGTAGCCAACGAAAAAGTAAAGACTAAACGTAAACGCTTTGAAATAAGCAAATGTAACTACTAGATGGCGCCAGTAATATCCACATGATATGGCAAAATATTGCCACCGTTGTATATACAAAATGCTTGATTTCTAAATAAGGTTCGAAGTCAATTATGGTAATTCAGTACAACGTATACATATCAATTCGGGCCCTTGTTTGCTTTTCAATTAAAAATAATTGTTTAAAGGTGATAGAGACGTTTAATTTTAAAGCAATTAAATTGAAAATCTTATATAATAATACTAAAAATTAGGGTAAAATATTGTAATAGTCTTTCTTTTCCATTATTTGCTAGTAAATTATTTTTCTGAATACAAAACAAACTTGAATTTGATAAAATAACAGGATCAAGCATTCTTTATTCACGAAAGATTTACAACAAAACCAAAAACATACAGCAAACCTTGATTAGGGACGAAACTAAAAGGGGGATGATAATGGGTATGGGGGTGCAACACCCCCCTATTTCTGAAAAAAATTGATTTTGCCAGCAAATTTTGGCAATTTATCTGAGATTTTCACAATTCTATTATTACATTTTGACAGCATGTCGCCATTGGTAGATTTGTAATTTTATCCACCCTGCAAATGCTATAAATTTTAAGAATTTTCTCTGCAAATTTAGACAATCTTGTCTGCCAATTTGGACAATTTTGTCTACCAACTTGGACAATTTTGTCGGCCAATTTAGACAATTTTGTCTGCAAATTTAAACAATTTTGTGTGCAAATTTGGACAATCTTGTCTGTCGATTTTACTCTAAAAATTTAAACAATTTTGTATGCCAATTTGGACAATTTTGTCTGCAAATTTAAACAATTAACTGTCTGTAAATTCAGACATCGTATCTGAAACTTTGACATGACATTTGCCATTGGGATGGGAATAAATTGCATAATCCTTTGGTACCTTATAATCAGTATTAAGCACTGGACCATCATAGTTCACTGCAGTATTTTCGTTTGACTGTTTACAAATTTGTCTTTTACACCCCAGTGTTATTACCCATAAGCGCATTTAGGGCAGCACTGGCAGATTTAACGGTCAGCAAAGTCAGCATTTGCTGATGGCGCCCCCAGCAAAAACCTATTGGGGGCGCCCCAATTGATAGTGCTAAAACTTTTTTTTATAAATTTAATGCATAGGTTTGCTGACAACGCCTTTTGGCTTAAATCCGCCACTGGCATTTAGGGAGGGCCTTGGGGCCCGGCCCCCCCCATTCCCCCCCAGGCTTTCCCCTGAGAAAAATTTTCTATGGCGACACTCCCCCCCCCCCTTCTCCCTACAAGATGGTCTAAATGCACATTTGTTATTACCTCTGCTATGCTTCAGGCCTTGATACATTATTTTTGGTTTAAAATGTTAAAGGGACAGTCCCACTTTGTGACAAATGTATCTTAAAATTAAGATCATTAATGATAATGAAGGGCAGTCCTAGTAATAACTGCATTACATCTACCTTAATTCAGAAATAACGATATTTCCAAAAAAGATGGAAGGCGCCATGTATAAGAGATTAATGCCAACAGCCGCAACGAGGGCCGCATGGCGCTGATTGCAATAGGTTTCAAATTGACATCAGTTTATTGCTATGAAATAGTTATGTGCTTTCCCTTTGAGCATGGCAGTCACAGCCAATCAGAGCGTGGGTTTTCAATGTGGGCTGCACGCCATGGCGGTCGCAGCCAATAACAACTCTCTTGGGCGGGTGTGCTTGCCAGCAGGTTCCATATTAGAATATGCGCATGTGCACTTTGACAAAATAATGAAAACATGAGTGCTAACATGGCTACTATCGACCATCGAAATTTTTGTCCACATTGGCATGTTTGAAAATTAATAACTATTGAATGGCAATTAATAAATCAATTTCAATTTCATCAATCATCTTATTTTTAACCCTTCTTTCAATCAAAAATGGCTTGAGGTAAGGTGGGACTGTCCCTTTAAAATAAAATACAACATTTTGTTTTATTTTTTGCTGGACTTTCCCTTTAAAGTAACTATTCATTTTTTTATCATTTTCCCAATGAACTTGCATGCTTGAATGTATCCACATCCAACATATTATTGTAAGTCATTTCGTTTAAATTCTCCACAACTTCAATATTTTCTAACTCGATCATGTTAACCACAATTTAAAACATAGCAGTATTAGATGGTTTTAAATTTGTATTAATTTAAATATAAATGAAACACAAGCATTACTGTAATAGAATGGCTAGACACCCCCCACCCTATGAAACATTAGAATGAATCAGACCAAACCCTCTGGAAGTATACATATAATAAGTTATTAAATTGTTTTAGTAAAGGAGATGTTGAAAATCTTATATTTCAATTTCTTTATTATTCTATTTGTTTTATTATTAAGTTTTATTATCTATAGGCTATACTTCCAGGTTAACATGTCAGACCATCTTAACATTTGGATGGTCAGCCAACAACATTGTGTTGTGGCATTCAGGCGCAGTCCCAAAATGGCAACGATCGCCTCCCCCCACCCAATGCCTCCTTTATTGCATAGGCGGATATAATGTTTTGCTAAGCAAGAAGGGTGAACAATCACATATTACAGCTTTAAGGAGGGCAATTTTCTCTGAATACTGGGCGGCCATTTTTGATGGCTTATGGGGGGTTGCCCCCCTTTGTTCCCCTCTTGATCCATTCTTGTTTTAACGCTGCACTTTCCTCAAGAAGTTTTGTTCCAAATTGGGGCTTCAAGCACGTGCTAATTGCATTCAGTTTGTGGAACCTATGGGATATTAACTGGATTTACCTAATTATCCAGCAAAGCGAGTTGCCCATGCACAGTGACACAGCAGATTTCAATATTTGTTTCCCCTAAATTTTGCAACTATAGTTAATTGATAAGTCATTTATGTTTAACTTGGTTATACTTTCACCAGCTGCACCACATCAGCTATAATTTATGTAATAGCAGCTGGTGGTTATATCACAAAGTTAAACTTAAACGACAAGGACACTTATGCAACAGTTATTTTTTTAGGAATGTATTTTAAATACCTGCGAAATACACATTTATATAGTTTTAAAAACCTTACATTCTTGTTTTCCCATGTATTTTAAAATGCTTTCTTTATTATATTAATTCATGCATTTTATTAATCTTTTAGACAAAAATAAATGTTAATAGGCTTGAATTAACGCAATTACTTTTTGTAAATTGTAAAGGTTAAAGTGTATATTATGTTCATTAATTTGCATTATCCTTGGGCAGGGTTTTGTAATAGGGTAAATAATTCAACCCTTTGATTGGTTAATCAGTCTAAACTCCTTTACAAAAACCAGCTTGCACAAACAAGTGAGACGGCATTATATCAATATTATAAAAAAAACCATTACAAATAAATATTTTATGGTATTACAAAAATGACTGTTTTAACAATATTCTAGAATATGATTTTAAATATAATGTCAATGGTAGAACAAACTATTTTAGAACATATTTTAAAATATTTTTGGAAATAATATTTGGCCTTTACAGGGTGGGTCATCTTTGTGTATGTCAGCTGAATAAAATAATGTATTCTATCAAAAAACTATAGTCTTTTTTGGAACATCTTAAATTTGTGGCATACTGTGATGGGACAAGTTAATCCCCTATAACTAGGAAGGCAACTTCTCCATCTGTCCGTCCCAAAATCTACTTTTTCATGCTTTTGTGACTCACACATTCGTGAGTCATTCTGTAAGCTTTGAGTCCAAACTGAAGGCCATTTCCACAATAACTTGGTAGTGCAGTTGCTATGATGTTAGCTTCAAGATAGTGGGGTTACGAGTTTGAGTCTTCTTGTATTCGATCTTTTTTTATTTTATTATATACAGTTTCTTAATTTATAGGCCTATTTCTTTATTTTACCTTCATTATTTTTCCACGTTTGCTTTGTTCCTCCTTAATTTTCCCCTTCTTTTTTACATGTTTTCACTATGGTTTTTTTCATTTTTTCCTCCATTTTTTATTTTGTACCACGTTTGTTACTCATCATTTATCATATTTTCTCCTCAACCTTATTAACAACATTCTGTGGTATCACACTTAGTTTACTTTTTGGCTTGCTGATTTTAGTTTTGCGTTAATGGTGTTCATTCTAGCATATATTCTATAATCGTTTGTTTACCTTACTCTTGCTTTTAAAATCCAATGAAATACATTCACCCCCCTCCCTAAAGGTTTAAACTTAAACCAGTAAAAATTAAAAAATATGCAATTTTTGTGATTTTTAGCCCATTTTTGAGTCTTTTTTAACAAAAAACATTTTTTAAATGATGTACAGAAACCTTGTCTAAAATTTTTTGAACATTTTTTTGGGCCAGGGCTCCCCTGAATTGGATTTCCGGGTGCGGCTATTACTATGAATTCTCCCCCCCCCCCCGAATCAAAGTCTTGATCTGCTACTGCGTACTATGGATAGGTCTGCAATACATGTGAACTGCCCCCCAAAAGAAAACCATAAAATCTTCCAGTGTTTTGGGGGAGGTGGTTGGGGGCCAAACGCTAAAATTGTTGGAAAATTTTTTTGGGTCGGGGCTCTCCCAAAATGGAATTCTGGGTGCAGCTTTCACAGTGAATTCCCCCTCCTAAATCAAAATCTTGATCTGCTACTGCCTACTATGGATAGGTTTGCAATACATGTGAACCGCCCCCCAAAAGCAAACCATAAAATCCACCAGTGGTTTGGAGAAGGTGGTTGGGGGTCAAATGCTAAAATTTTTGGAACATTTTTTTTGGTCAAGGCTCCCCCAAAACGGAATTCTGGGTGCGGCTTTTACTGTTAATTTCCCATCTATCCGAATCAAAGTCTGGATCTGCTACCGCCTACTATGGATAGGTTTGCAATACATGTGAACTGCCCCCCAAAAGCAAACCATAAAATCTGCCAATGGATTAGGGGAGGTGGTTGGGGGTCAAATGCTTGTATAACAAGTTGTACAACAAGTTTTTTAGATAACCTTATTATCAACTATGATTTGGGGACAGGAAACCCACAAACTTTTGGCCATTTTTCTTTGAAAAGAGGATTTTGTTGGTCATGGGGGCCACTGGCATAACTAGGATTTACCAAAGGGGGGTTAGTTGACCAATTGGGGGTTACACCATTGTTTGGGAAACGACAGTTCCCCAGCAGTAGGCTCCAATGCAATTTTGGTACCAATTGGGGTTATGACTTCCAAAATCCCCCTGGGTATGCATATAATGGGGGTTTACACACCCCAAACCCCCTTTTTGCTGTGCAAAAGTTTGCACCAATTCCTATATTTTGCCCACAAAACCCCTTGCCCCCCCTCAGGGGCTCTGTCCCCCAGACCTCCTGTTTCTTCTATCCCCTTGAACCCTAAATGTAACTGCCAATCATATTTTCTGAGGTGAAACTAGCCTCGACCCATGTCCTCCTATGACCCATACTTTGCCAGCCAACTTTGTCCCATCCATTTTTGTAGGCCAACGTTTTGATACTAGACTTACGGCTTTCATAATGTTCCAACGATTTCTTTTAAATTTTTACCTTGGCCTACTACTCGAATCGTAAATCTTCATCTGCTAGAATGGCGCCCTCAATACATAAAAAATATAAATGAATATGAATGTATCTATATTGTACCAATAAATAATTTATTATTTTTGTTTTAAATAAGGGATCACATTATTACTAAGTAGTTGTTTTATATTAGAATTTTTTATATTTTTTTTGATTTAGTTGGCATTTTACATTTTTGAAACATTTTGAATGTATTGTTGGCGCCATTCAAGCAGATGAAGATACACGATTCGGGTAGTAGGCCTAGGTAAAAATTTAAAAGAACTGGTTTAGACGTTATGAAAGCTGTAAGGGCAGTTTCAAAACATTGGCCAACAAAAATAGATGGGACGAAGTTGGCTGGCAAAGTATGGGTCATAGGAGGACATCCACTATAACTAAGAATGCAACTTCTCTGTCTGTCCATATCAAAATCTGACATTCTTGAGTCATTCTGTAAGGTTTGAGTCGAAACCCAAGTTCCCTTTTACATCAGAATCAGTAGCTCAACTGGTAGCGTATGGAGTTTCAATTTCGTGGCTGATGGTTCAATACCACATGACAATTTTTTTTTATTTTAAATATCGTTTTTTCACATATTATTTTAGCTAACTTTTTGTTTTTTGTCTTTATTTATATCTTGTTTTTGACATTATTTTGTTTCTATTTTTCCCCTACATTTTTTTTGTTTTTAAAAGCTTGACTAAATTTCCAAATTATTTTACTATTTTTTTCTTGTTTTTTCCTTGACTTTTTTGTTACAAGCTTCACGTCTAAAATTCATTTCATTTCAACCTTAAGGAGCAACCACAATATATTACAAAACGTGTTATATAGCAACAGTGTGGTCTTTGCTGGGGGGTTTTACCCTTACCTCTTTGAGGGAGCCCCCCCTTCAAGAAAAATTTCATTACAGCCCACTTCCCTGCACAAAATCTGATGAAATTTATCACAATAACTCCCCACCTCTGAACTCGAAAATTGGCCATTTTAAGTGGGACACCTATCAAATCTTTTGCAGCTATAAAATGTGCAAAAAAACACACATTTAGCAATTAAGTGAGTGATTACTTTAAAACTGCCCAAATTAGCTAAACAATGCCTGCAGACATTGAACAGGAAAAAAATTTGCCGATTACAAATTCTTTGGATAAATAAAATATGGGCTATTATCTCCATTTTAATAAGTTGCAATTATTAACTATAGGCAGTTTAGGGTTAGTGTCCCACTAGTAATGGCGGAAAATATCTTCTTATTTCAATATAACTTCCCCCTGCAATATCGAAATGGCATGGTCTATAGCAAAGTTATTAAACTTTTAACGAAAAGAAAAGACAAGTGCTCAGGGGCCCGACAAGGATTTACAAATGGAGGGGGTTTAGGGTAGAAACCCCTTACAATTTTGGAAATTTTTCAAAAAAATTGTGTTTATCATAGGCAAAATGTTGGCCAAGGGAGTAAGATCAGGGTTTGAATCCTAAACCCCTTTTCTTCCCTGCTTGCCTTAAAATGCTATATAACATTACTTAATTAACATGTTTCTTTGTATATCCCCATATTGTATCATTCAAAAACATGCTACATGCAGGGGCACAGCCAGGATTTACAAATGGAGGGTTTAAGGGTGGACACCCCCTCCACTCAAATTTTGTCTATTAAAAAAAAGATCGTTTAACATTTGCAAACTTGTATATGGTGGGGGCATATATAAGGGGAGGGGGGTTTGGGGTTGAAAACCCCTAGAGGCAGGGTTGTATGCAAGGTGAAGTTCAGCCCTTCTTCCCTTCCAAATGGCAAAATATGCCCTTTCATGGTTTTTACTTCATTTTTGAAGGCTTTTATGAAAAAAACATTGTGTCACTTTTGCAATTATGTACATAAACTTGAAAAATGAGCTCAAAGTAGGATATGGCCTGTGATTTTTCTGTATGTTTTACAACGTTTGCCATGTCTTTTTAAAGCTTTTGAGGTGAAACTAGCCTAGATTCACGTCCCCCCTATGACCCGTGCTTTGCCAGCCACCTTTGTACCACCCATTTTTGCTGGCAACCTGTTTGAAACTAGCCATAAGGCATTAGTTATATCCTAACCATCTCCAGAATTTTCATCTGCTAGAATGGTGCCCACAATACACCAAAAATAAAAAATGAAAGCATTAGATAAGTCTATATAGGCCATATAAACAATTGTTGAGTTTTCTTGTACATCTTCATGGAATTACATGTATGTTTGTAACAGAAAAGATATAGGAGTTTCCATAATAGTGTTAAAATTTATGCTTCATTTCTTCTTTTTGAGTTTTCAGAAAATTGTATTACATTATAATAATAAATATTTAAGGATTTAATTGTTATTTGTGCTTGTATTACATATTTAGGTGGATTTTGGGCGCCATTCTAGCAGATGAAAATTCCGGAGATGGTTAGGATATTATTAATGCCGTATGGCTAGTTTCAAACAGGTGGCCAGCAAAAATGGGTGGTGCAAAGGTGGTTGACTAAGTACGGGTCATAGGAAGGACGTAGGTCAAAGCTGTTTTTAACTTAAGGTAGAAGAAATAAAGAAAAAAATATGTTATAATCAAAAATGAGATCCTTAACTGATCATTCTGAGGAGGGATACCATGGGGAGTCTGGAGGTTCTGAAATTGAAGAGTCTGAAGTCATCCCGTCCAGGCAAAATAAAGGATATTGAACGAGGGGAGAGACACATCATCATCCCAGGAATCTATCACGGCACCGGTGTCACGAGATGGGTTTAATGGGTTGAATTCCGTGGAGGCCTCAGAAATAGACAAACTGGGGGAGTCAGGAGGAAAGAACTTTACAGTGGGCATCTCCACAGGTTGCTCTTCCCACTCAACCTCTGCAAGTTCCAGTGGATAACCAGTATCCGAATCATCAGGTGTATTAGAGTAATACAGTGTGACCAGTTCTTCGGAGTTTCCAGAAATGGGGGGAATGAGCTCAATGAGGACCAGCTCATTTGGGAATTCCTCCAAAATAACTGCAAATTCATGTGGACCCAAGAGATCATGCGGGTCATCTAAGTTTGCTGTTGGAGTTGGCGGAGGAGATGGACCACGATCCGAATACATTATTTCCCTAGTGAGAAAGAAAAAGTAATAGGTGAAAAACACCACAAAGCATCAGTGAAGTTATTAAAAAAAACTATCAGTCCTTAAACAAATGCAGAAAAAGAAACCCGACCATAATAAAAACAGAAACATGAAATCACATTAAAAGGAAAATGTCACAAAGATCAAAAGAAAAGTGTCAACATACGTGACAACACCAGTACGCCTTTAAGGCCCATCCTCACCCATAGGCTAGAACACAAAAAACAGACCTTTTTTCTGAAGGTCATGGCCAGTAAACCTTAAAAGCTATACGTGTGAAATTTTAGCTATAGATATAAGATATGTCAAAATTAATGTAGACTTTGTTAATTTTTAAAAATAAGTTCACATTTTTTTATTTTTAAGTTAAAAATGAGTGAAAATGGCAAATTATTAACCAACTTTGGACGCTATTAACTTTAAACCTACTGAATTTTTTGGAAAACAAGCACAATGAACATCGCAAGATATAGCTTCTAGTGTTAAATTATAACAGTTTATTAATTTTTTATGTTCTGGGGACCCCGCCAACCTTCCAAA
>JAQIXP010005089.1:0-10789 GCA_034700285.1 Proteroiulus fuscus | reverse complement strand
CTCCTAAATGTGGGATTACCCCCCTACCAAATGGCATCATTATATGCTGATCGTAGGGTACTGAGTTGAAATTGAAAATTGAAATTGAATTGAAAAAAAGAGTTAACTATCAAACATCCAACAATGTTAAAGATACTTAAAGGGCCTGAGAACTTTTAACCTGGGCCAAGAACATTTTTATTACCCAAAGTTTTCAGCGTTACATTTACATTTTGTGTGATACGCAAGAAAATGGGATAGAAGCAATTTTAAATAATGCCATTCTCTATTTCAGTTTCGTAATCCTCTTATCTTACTACTACTGGGCTCCGCATTTATTAGTATATGTATGAAACAGCTTGACGATGCACTCAGTATTACAGTTGTAAGTATAGGCCTGCATACGGATATGCTTTCATGGAACCGTTTGTTCGCTATAACTTGGCAGTTTGTCCGGTTGATATTTTTAATGGTAATACACATTTCTTTGCACACTAGGCTATCATCATTGTTGTGACGGTAGCGTTCGTTCAAGAATATAGATCAGAAAAGTCACTAGAAGAGTTAAATAAATTAGTGCCACCTACGTGCCATTGGTGAGACACAGATTGTTACGCTTAAGTCCGATAACCGAATCTCGTTAATCAGTATTTTTAGTTCAATTTTGTGGTTTTTTTTGCACTTATGCAGCATGCGGGAGGGAAGATGCGAAAATTTTTTAGCTAAGCAATTAGTACCGGGAGATGTGGTGTTATTAAGCGTAGGGGACCGCGTTCCGGCAGACCTGCGCTTGTTCGAAGCCATCGACTTGGAAATAGATGAAAGCAGTTTTACGGGAGAGACCGAATCTGCTATTAAAACTCCTTTGCCAATTCCTAATGGGAAAATGAATGGCATTGCTAGTCGTAAAAATTGTGCCTTCATGGGAACCTTAGTTTGCAGCGGCCGAGGCAAGGGCATCGTGATCGGAACTGGAGAGAGTTCGGAATTTGGCGAAGTCTTCAAGATGATGAAGACTGAAGAGGTGAGAGCTGGTTCAGTGTGTTGGCAATGAGCTTTTTTTTCTTTGAAGAATGGATTGGGCTGACTTTAAATTTGTGGTAATTTGCAGTCGCCCAAAACGCCATTGCAGAAGAGTATGGACACACTCGGGAAGCAGCTCTCCTTTTATTCTTTTGCCGTGATCGGAATAATTATTTTAATAGGCATCATACAGGGCAGGCCCATTTTAGAAATGTTCAACATTGGGGTCAGGTAGGTTGTAGTACATTTAATGTGTATCTTTCCTCATTGAAAATGTCATCTTTAATTACATTTCTGGCATTTAGCCTTGCCGTAGCAGCAATCCCGGAGGGCTTGCCAATTGTGGTGACAGTGACTTTGGCACTGGGAGTAATGAGAATGGCCAAACGAAATGCCATTGTAAAAAAATTACCCACCGTTGAAACATTAGGTTATTATAATTTTTTCTGTATTTAGGTCATTTTATTTGGTAACTGGATTCCAATGTGCTTATATTTCTTCATAGGCTGCGTTAATGTTATTTGTTCCGATAAAACTGGCACGTTGACCAAAAATGAAATGACAATTACGTCTATAATTACTGCCGACAATTATTCTGCGAACGTAAGTTTTTGCTGTCGTTTTAGGGCTGCTCAGAGAACTTGTGATGTATCTTTCCTTTAAAAATATTTTCAAAATGCTACTTGAATATTTTTAGGTTTCCGGGGTTGGTTACAACTGCTCTGGAGAAATTCTTCCTCACACGGAGGATGAGGAAGAAAAGGAAAGGGCAAAGCAAAGCATCGGTAAAATGTTAGAGGTAGGTAATATCGATACTTGACAACACAGGGAAAGCCCAAGAAAGTTTGATAAAACTATCAAGTAATTTGTTCCTGTTTATTATTGCTAAATTTAGGTTGGTTGCGTTTGCAATAATGCAATAATTGAAAATGAAACGCTAAAAGGACAACCAACGGAAGGTGCTCTCATCGCTGCTGGAATGAAAGTACGTAACTCACGCACCCGTTTATAAACTTGTTTTATACTCGCTGACAAAGTTATTGTCTAAACAGATGGGATTGTATCACACGCGGGAACGTTATACTCGTCTCGAGGAATTCCCGTTCTCTTCGGAAGAGAAACTCATGACTGTGAAAGCTATTTTTAAGCATACTGTTGTAAGGACATTCAAATTGAACCTTTTATTTATAAATATTGTTAATGAAATATGTTTACAAAAAAAATTATATAATTTTTTTAGATGCCTGAGGAAATGTATTTGACAAAAGGTGCAATTGAGAGATTGCTGAATCATTGTACAACATATCATTATCAAAATTCCGTGCAGCCTTTGAACTCCCAAAAAAGGGCAGCAATCCTTGCAGATGCCGAACGATTGGGCTATAAAGGATTAAGAGGTATTGGATTTATTATAAACAAGGCTGAATAGGTTTTGCACTGCTTTTTTTTCTAAATGTTTTTTTCCGAGATCAGTTTTGGGAATGGCGTCAGGACGAAGTCGGGATGAACTGACTTATTTGGGAATGGTCGGAATGCTTGATCCTCCACGAGAGGGCGTGAGAGAGTCCATTACCACACTACAGAATTGTGGCGTATCAATCAAAATGGTGACTGGAGATGCAAAGGAAACGGCCTGTTCTATCGGTCTGTTAGCCATCAATTTTAGCCGCATTGTGACCTCGTTTGAATTTTGAATTTTTATCGAAAAATTGTTTTTTTTTGTTGTTTTGCAGCATCTAGGCTTGGTATATTTGCTGGCATGAATGCGGCTCTTTCGGGCGAGGATATCGATTCCATGGATGAAGCACTGCTAAGAAGCAGGATCGATGCAGTTAGCATTTTCTACCGCGCCTCTCCTCGGCATAAATTGCGAATTGTGAAGGTGAGCTGCAGTTTTTTGTTTTGTATTTTTTTTTTCACCTGAAGGATACCTCGTGATTTCTGTACGTAATTTAAGGCCCTGCAAGCGAACGGGGCAATTGTGGGAATGACGGGAGACGGTGTGAATGATGGCGTAGCTCTCAAGAAAGCCGACATCGGCATCGCCATGGGCAGAACTGGTACCGATGTGAGCAAAGAGGCAGCTGATATGATTCTAGTGGATGACGACTTTCACACCATTCTGTAAAATTCTTATTTGAAACTATAAGCATGTTGTCCAGCAGACGGGTAGTTAATTGCTTTTATTTTCTGCTTAGTTCGGCCATCGAAGAAGGGAAGGGAATCTTTCACAATATCAGAAATTTTGTTCGTTTTCAATTGAGCACGTAAGCCAGAAATATATTTGAATTTTATGAGCTATGCTATTGTTGATTTCAACTATTTTTAAACCTTGGGCCAATCCAGAAGATAGTAAAAAATTATTAGAAATTCAATTTAAAAATGATGTTTTAAGTCTATGGCATATTTATCCTGATATATTCTCTGGGATTCACAAACATTCACTAAAATTCTCCTGGTATTCACCAAGATTCGCTTAGGATTTTATAAAATTAACTCACTATTAGTTTAATCTGTTTGGGGTTTATTCAAAAGTTTCCCTTGAGATTCGCCACCATTGTGTTACCCCTGGGTTCTGCCAAATAACAGGCACGAGATACAGAATTTTGTTGAAAACAGCATATAGTTTTGTTGAAATGCTTAGTGTTTTAACCTACCTTTGATTTGAAAATCGTTTTTTTAGGAGCATTGCTGCACTGTCACTTATTACTATGTCTACAATTTTGCACATTCCTAACCCTTTGAATGCCATGCAAATTCTTTGGATTAATATTATCATGGATGGTCCACCTGCTCAAAGGTACCTAATCTTTGAATCAGTTATATTAAAAATGTCTGGACTCAAAAATTAAACTTTTTATGATAT
Organism: Proteroiulus fuscus; assembly: GCA_034700285.1. NCBI lineage: Eukaryota > Metazoa > Arthropoda > Diplopoda > Julida > Blaniulidae > Proteroiulus > Proteroiulus fuscus. The sequence goes on along the minus strand of JAQIXP010005089.1, from coordinate 6,921 downwards.
GGTCTTCCAGTTTAGGCGTGGAACCCGTTGATGATGATATTATTCGCCAACCTCCTAGAAACACCAAAGAGCCGATGATAACGCGCTCACTTATTATAAACGTGCTATTGTCATCGGCTATTATTATTGCCGGAACGTTATGGGTGTTCATTACAGAGGTATTTCTGGCATTTTATTTTTTAAGGGCAAATAGGATTGGCAAAGTCTACGACTGCATTTTGTTTTGCATTTCTGGCATTACAATAATGAAAATTTTAGGTCAATCTATTACATTAAAGAAAGTTTAGGTAGTACATTATTCATCAAACTTTTTTTTTGTAAAAGACAATAAAAATGACAAGGATTACATTCTAAGTAGGATACTTTCCTACTTATATTGTTATCTAATGCATTTTATCTCAGGAAATCGTTTTTATCATTAGTTCTTTAGATTTTCTGTAATGAGCTAGATGGGCATAAAGTTTGTGATTAAAAATGTACAGTGGTGTGGCTCCAGAATTGCGAAAATTTGGCTTATTTCCTTTACCTGGCTTGTTATAAAGTAGATACTAAATGAACTTGAATTTAATTCAAAATTGTATGCTGTACCAGGTATATCTTGCCGTTTTTTTTTGTGAAATTAAATGTAGTGCAGTTCCAAATATGTTCGTAAACTTTAAGCATTATTTGGAAAAAGCAGGACAGACATAATTTTTGCTGTCCTGTGATATATGAATTTATTTGAAAAATAAACGGCACTGGAAATAGCCGAAACCCCAAGCCTATTGTTTGGAAAAACACTTGTTGTAGAGTAGCAGCCCCGTTTTACTCGGTCCTCTTATTAATTAATTTAATTTTGTAATGTTTTTCTAGATGGGTGATAATGTAGTCAACCCACGTGATCAGACCATGACGTTCACGTGCTTCGTATTTTTTGATATGTTTAATGCGCTTAGCTGTAGATCGCAGGCGAGTGTCTTTAAGCATTTTTATTCTAATTATTTTTAGGATAAAATCGTAACCTAAGCAATGTTGAAATCATTACAGACTAAGTCCGCCTTTACTATCGGCCTGTGTCGAAATAGGCCTTTTTGCTTGGCTGTGTGCGGTTCGGTCATCTGTCAGATGTTTGTTATTTATTTTCCACCTTTGCAAAGGATATTTTTAACTGAACCTTTATATGTTACAGGTAAAGTACATCTTTTGCCAATTTTGGGTAACACTTTTTATTGACTTTTTTTTTAATTTTTCTATGTATATTGCAGATATTCTTTTTTTAATCATGTTAACGTCCAGCGTTTTCATCGTGTCAGAAATTAAGAAATTTATCGAGAGGCGTACAACGAGTCGAGGCGAACGCAGCAAGGTGTACACACCCAACGAGCCGGACTACGTTTGACACGAGCCACAATTTAAGCTCGGCTTCAATCGAAGGAGCTACGGTAGTGCAGCTATTGTCAGTATTAAAATTTACTTAGTAAGGATACTAAACTGAACACCTACCTACAAGCTATCTTTACACTTTTGTATCATAACTTATAGTGCGATTCGAGTAGGGGCTGGAAAAGGTTAGTCATCGTGTAAATATTTATCCGTCGTGCAACGGCGGCTTTATTTAAATTGAATTTTGGAAAGGTGCCGATTGAGCAGGACTCAAGAGTGTATATTTTAAGGGCCACGGTTCTAAAAGTTTTAGAGCTGTCGGAATGGCCGTGACCCTCTCAAAACATTGAGGGATAAGAAAAATAAATTTTCCATTTTTCTCGCTTTTGGAAAAAGTCAAGCTCGTAAATGGAAATCCGTTTCATGTCTCAAACATGAGAATGTCCATGGAGTGTGTATAGCCCCGTGATTTAATTATAAAAGGGTAGTTTCAATCTATTTCTTTATTAAATTTAAATCATTCTGTATGTAAGTCTCTTACACTGCAAACACAAACACAAACACATACCTGAGCACGACAATAGAAAAAAAGCCATTTCTAATTTTATTAAATATCATGCATTTGTATAATTTATACAAAACAAGAGATTCTATTTTATCAGAAACCTTGCAAAAAATGTTATGTTAACATTATGATGCCACGTGGATAATTATGGGGTCATGCTTATTCCTTTTAATCCTGTAAAAAGTGAGTGCTGTGCCCTACAATAAAATACTTTTAGAATATTTTTGCTATTTCTTATAAATTATTCCCCATGACGAACATTTGTCTGTGCTAATTATTTTATTTAAATCCTAACTTTTTCCTTGTTAAAGGAAAGGGAACCCCAGAACTTATTAAAAATGTGTGATGTGCAGGATTCATAAAAATTATTCAGGTATACTATTGACAAAATGTTTTATTTATTTGGTATATTATTGTCTGGTACAAATTAGACTATTCAACTTTCATTTCAGGTTTCCAGCTACAAGTTATTTCCGTTTGTTGCGTTTGATTCGAGTTTCAGGCACATGTATGCTGCTGATGGAAGAACTAAGCGATTCGTCGTCATTGGTGTTGCTATCATCATCTTCTTCACCAGAATTCTCGGGCCCTTCGTTGTTTTTGTCTCGAAGCGCTTGTAATTGTCCGACCAAACTTTGCAGCGAACTTCCTCGGGTTGTTGATAAGTTACTGGGTCTGTGCGAAGGAGAACTTTCAGCTATACTTCGGACCAAATCCAAGTGATTGGTACCCGTTGGGGAAAGTTTTAAGCAGTCACGAAATTCCTAAAAAATTAATACAGTACCATCTTTTAGGTTTGATCCCAATTTTGGGGGGTTTTCCAAAGTTCCTCAAGGACTCGTAGCTCAGTTTAGAAATTAGTATAAACTTGCTAGCACATACTCTCCAATTATATACATACACGCAAGTCTTCCTCGTCATTAATTGATTTGATGTGATTGAAGGCCTGGGTGTATATTTCAATAGCTTTAACGTGAAATAATAGTTGGATATTTGTGTATTCTAGCAAAATATGCTAAAAAGTAGGAAAGGCCAACGTATTAATAATTTAAATCTGAATTTGTACGACTTTTTTGAAAAGTGCTTTGATTTACTTGAATATCTTTCAATTTCTTTTGCTCAAAATTGTCCATCAATTCTTCCAGCTGCTTTAAAGTTTGAGTTGCATCCACAGTTGCTTTGGTTAGTTCGCTTTCAGCCTAAACTCGTAAAAGACAGTACCTCAAGACTCGTTTAGAGCAAAAATAATTGTAAATTGACTTACCAAGGACTGATAATAAGTTAAAGAATTCATTTGGTGATAGCAACAGAGCTTATTTACAATTATCAAGGATACTATTTCTTGCCGATTTTGAGGAGCGTGGGTCCTTGCCTTTTGCAACTGGCGCCTGCGTTCCACCTCACGAGTCCTTGCTTTCAGGGCAGTTTTAACATTATCCTAGTGAAGAAAGTTTCAGAAATTATAATCGGTAAAATATAAATGACCATACGTATTGCACCCCTCGACGTTTTTACCTTTGCAGTTTTGCATATGTTTTCGTAAGGAGCCAATTGCCCTATAACTTTAACTTCAATTCGCTCGATCTGAAGTGCATTTAATACTTTTACATTTTAGCTTTTAAAGATAATGGGATCGTGACGGTTGAATTTAGTCAGTTGGCTTGCCTGTGCTTGTCGGTAATCTTCTATCGAAGAAAGGCAATTGCTGAAATTGTCTATACCACTTCTTAAAGATCTATTCATTGTTTCTGCTGCTGCATATTCTTTCAAATATTTCGCAATGTCATCTCCCTTATCCCTTAGCATAGCTAATTTTCTGCAGTAGGCCCCATATGATGAGCACAACTTTGAAAAATTATTTTCCACAATGTTAATCTTATCTTGGATAATCTTAACTTGCCCATCACTGTTAAATACAAGCAGTAAAAAAATTCATTTAGCTACACAAGTAAAGGTGCCTTCTCCTCACGAAATTTCTATTCTAAAATGTGGTGCAGTGCATGTTCAAATTAAATTTGGCATGCTGGAATATAAACGTCTATTGAGTACCATAGCGAAACAAGAAATTTGTGAGGAGAATGCATCTCAGCATAAGAGTTTAAAGGGTTTATGAGTTTTTAAAATACCGCGGGATTAATCACCTGATTTCCAAAGTTTGGCGAAACATTAGCTCTATATAATTAAAATATTATAACCTAATTGATATAATATACTTAAAGCGAGTCTGTGATTTAATTTCCGATCTGCACAACTCCAATAAATTGATGTAAAGTTAATAATAATTGAGCTAATTTATCGATTTTCAATTTTTCGAGAGACCATCTGGCATAAACAGCAATCGGTTACCATGGCAACCCATCCTGTTGCAAACAGCCCGGCCCTCTAACGTGTATTCACCGCACTAATTCAAGCGGGAAGAAGAGTTCGTGTTGTCAGTGTTCGCGTGTGTGCTTCGTTTTGGAAAGTCTTCAACAATATTAATTCCAGGTATGATAATGCAAGTATAATATATGCACATGCTAGCTAAGAAATTAGTTTAAACGTTTATTCATGGGAATCTCAGATGTTTGAAAAGGTACGCGATAGTTGCTGTAAAAATTCAAGGCGTTGTTAGGCCTATTTAGATTGTTTATATCCGCCATGATCCATAAATCACTACAAAGTTGAGCCATACTTGCTATGGTTGAGCGCATGTCATGCGATTTGTAAGTATTAGAGTTGAGTGTTTAGTACAGTAGTCACTTAAAATCCATTATGACAACTTGAATTAATGATTATCGTATAAATAATAATAAAAAATAAGGAAAGTGAGTAGACCCTGCATGTCGATGTAAGGGGCTCTACTCTCTCAACCGGCATAAAAGTGGTTAAAGAGTGACTGACATTTTTTGGATACGGTTTTGTAATCAAGGTACGTGCATGGGACTATAAAAAGGTCCCTGCCTTGAAATATGGCGGTATATTATTGGATATTTGCATTAAAAGCACAGTTGCATGGCTTTTAAAAATAGAAAAATAATAGACGCCTGCACCTAGCTGATCGGAGCTTGGTACAGGAGCTTCAAATAAATAATACTGCGTCAATTATTCTAAGTCCTTAGTATTTGGAATACTTTTAATTAGCCAACATGCAGTTCTTAAATACACGTAAGATTGTTGTCAATTAAATCTGTTTTGATTTTTGATTCGGTGATATTTTGTATTATGGTGATACAGAGTATTTGGTGAAGTTGAGGGTCAAGCGACATTTTCACTTTCAATTTGATGCCTGCAGTGTGGTTTATGGTGCACATTAATAATTCCATTGAAGGTGTAGGCCTACTAAATGTATTTTGAAATATTTTATTGACAAAGGCCTCTGTATTATATATAGGCTATACCATGAGTATCCAGGCCCATTCTCATAAATAGGCATGGACATGCAATTTGGCTGACAAAGTCATGTGATAAAATGTAATGTATACACTCGCTCGTAGCACTTGGTAAATGTAATGGCAAGTTCTTGCAGTTAATGTATAATAGCTTATACAATAAGTATACCAGTATAGTTTCAACGGTTTTTAGACTGCCGTTTGTGGAGAAATTCTGCCATTAAATATCCAGTGAAACCAATAATGAGCAGAGTGATCAAAATATGAAGTTTTTGTCCCGTGCACAGGTGATAATTCCAAGCGAAGTTCAGCGTCGCTCCCAAAGTATGAAAAAATGAGTAGTTGGAAAAGGCTGCTTCCGTATTTTTGGTAAAAGCTATCCCGGTGAAAGCTGAAAATACATGTCGGAGGAGTTAGTTCCATTTTTGTAAATAGATTTTCTACTAATTTTTAAAAATGGGCTTCTTCTCTCACCTGCCGTACAGAATGGCCAGAGGCCACTGCCGATACCCCAGGTGATTGTCACCATAAACATCTTCTTCAAATCGTAGTTTGAATCCGTTAAGGTGAACAGTGAAATTGCCCCGGTGAAATGGGCGCCGAAAGCGATGACCAGTGGTATTGGGCGACAATGGGACAGGAGAAGGCTGAAAATGAAAATGGAGAGAAGGGCCGAGAAGCTGAACCAGGCAATGGCAAATCCTGTGATTTGTATTCCAAAAACGCAGGTTACAAATGACTGCCAAAATGAAAAAAAAAAGATGTTTATCGTTAAACTTGATTATGTAACAGTTAATTGGAAAATCATTGTTGCCTGGAGTTATGTAAGGGTTTTGAGGCAGGAATGGAATTTTTAAAGAGGCTTTGAGAGGATATTTGGAGATATAAATCAGGTTACCGTAATGTAAATTATTATTGGTACACCTAACATAGGCGCATTTAGGGGGGGGGGGCCCTGGGGGCCCGGGCCCCCCGTGAGCTCTGAAATACATGGTAAAATTCTACCGGGCCCCCCCCCTTGAGATCTGATATACATTGTAAAATTCCACCGGGGGCCCCCCCCTAACCGCAGGTTAAAATGCGCCTATGACACCTAACATATTTTACAGCACTTTAATACTGTCTATTTAAGCATTCAAACATGTTTTATTGGCATCATTAATTTATGCTTTTTTATCATAACTTAGTAAGTTTTTTTTATTAACATGCAGTCAACCTGGCATGTAAATTTAGGACTTTCAGTTCAGCATTTTATGGTCTACTTGCTGATAAAGAACTATGTGGCATCACAGTGAATTGCTAAATTTGCTGCAAATGTGACACCAGGTGGGTTTTTTATTTGGGGGATGGATCGTAAAATACCTGAAACTTTTAAAAGCTGTTGCAATATGGTTAACTATTTATTAGCTGCTTCCAGAATTAGTTTTAGTTTTGCGCCTTAGGTTCATTTCTATTTGAAATTCTTTTTTAATCAACAGATAATTTTCTGATAGACATATAAGTGGTACAATTTTTTAAGGAAAAAGTCATAAAATTTATATTAAATACAGGGTGTCTGGCCGTCTGGAAAACCTGGAAATGTCATGGAAATCAGTATTGTCAGGGAAATGTCATGGAAATTTA
>JAQIXP010005088.1:0-10789 GCA_034700285.1 Proteroiulus fuscus | reverse complement strand
ACATTCAGAATGCATGTGACGTCATAATCATGCATCCGTTTTTAGTAAAATTAATAATCTTTGAATAAAATCAAACCATATCTTTGAACTTTCACCCGTTCTTGAGTGGTTTCAGATTGAAGAAAACGAATTTAACATGGAAATTCCCATAGAGGCATGCTCTAAAAAGTGTGGACAGCCCCCTTAAGTATTTTTTTAACAAGTCAGCAATCTCTGGTGATATGAGACTTGAGCTAGTCTTGGGCTATGATGAGAAAGCCAGAGTATTCCCTGCTCCTCGAGAACACATTGAGAAAATTCGGAAAATTTTCCGATCACTCGGAAAAATATTATTATACAAAGGGAAAGTCCCATCTTGAAAGAAGGTGGTTGTAGGAGAAAGAGCATAAAAAATTAGGAAAGGCACGGAAATTGCAATTAAATTTGAGCCTATACCAATCAATAAATAAAATGTCCTGAATACTTGGATTTTGTTGAAAATGCAAACCTAAGTAGGTGCCATTTTACTGACAGTATGTAGCGTCCTCTACTGGATAAACGGCATCAGCTCTCATGGAACACGTAGATATGCATGGCTTAGAGGGCGCCACCAACTTTCAGTGTCTGCGGAAATCTAAGGAAAAATGACGCCTAACATGTAGTTAACAAACGTCGTGATTTCTTCAGTATGAAAACTTTGCTACACTTATTATTGTCACAGCCATTCATATCTAGTAAGTGTGTGCAATTTAAATATGAATTGCTATAAAGTGGGACTTTCCCTTTAAACTTATGTAGCTGGGAAACTATTTGCTGGAAGTTAATTGGTTAGATACTTGGCTAAACAATGTGACAAAGCATATCTCCCTATATTTATTTATTTATTAGCACACACTTCAATTAGTCCGAATACTTTTTGAACAGCTCTCGTATGTTTTGATTTAAATTTGTAATATTATTTTATTGAGACGAAAATGTATATGTTGCTAGTTCAAATGTTATTGGATTTTTTTTTTTAATTTTCTGTGAAATTATGGGAATGGTGATATTATACTGCTTCTAAAATATTTGCATGCATGCAGGCAAGTATCCTGATGCTTAACCTTAGATGGTTGTTTTATATACTATATTATTCCTTACTTTTCCATACATATACTAAATATTGAACCTATTTACAAAATAAATGAATGTAATTCTACTCATTCACAGACAGGAGCTTTTCTTTTAAATCATTAGAATGATTGATTCAGTTAGCACTTGCTAATATCTTAGTTATTTATTCCGATCGCCTGCTGATCGATAATTAAGTGTAAATGATATCTTTTATGATATATCTTGATGAAGTACATGTTTGCAAAATTATTTAATTTGGTCTTTGAAAATCTGTAAAGCTTCAAATTTATGGAATTTAACACTTTTGCGTTATTGAGATAGAAGAAAAAAATGCTCCAATTGTTTCCACTTCCTCCGGTAAAGTAATTTAATAAAAGCATTCCTCAAATGCCACCGTGGGGTTTTCTTTTCAACAAAATCAAAACAAAGTCCATTGGGGGTCCATGAATATTCAGATTACATGATTAATTTAATGGGAAGGGTGGGATAGAATCACAAAAAAGTAAGGTTTAACACTTAATGTTTTTTGCTGCTGTAACCGCATTTGTAGCATCACAAAGTTGGTTGAAAGCCCAAACGGCATGATCGAATATCTTTTTGTAATTAAGCCTATGTGATTTAGTTTACTTTTGAGCTAATTAAAATGCTTCTAGAAAATATTGAATGAGCTCTCTTATTGCTTGCTGCCATGGCTTCTCACTGTATTAGCGTAGAATTTGGCATGGATGCAACTTCCTTTTTGGCAAGATATAGTGTAATAAAAGTATAGTCTGAAGCTGCAAGTGTAAATTTCCTTCATATTATGTTGGAATTGCTAAGTAATCTGCCTTGCTTTGTATTAAATTGCCTAATCTTACTTGATTTATAAATTGTATTCAACGGGTTGCAAAGTTGCTGCTTGAATGTGTGGACTAAGTTTAATCTATTTGAATAAGTGCCAATACATATATAATTAGCATTGAAATATTGTCCTCTGAAGGGTTTGGAAAATTAAAATATCTATGAAATATATATACATGCCTTAAATTCAAGAAAGATTCAGGGAAAAAGTACTATATGTCATTTATATAAAAAGGCACAACTGTTTTTATAGATGTAGCAGGAATTAGTCAGAATATTAGTAACTTGGAAATTTAATGGGGAAATTCTCACAGTTTCCAGCATAGATTAAAAAAATAAGTTTTAGAAACATAGTCTCATGCAAAATATTAACATTGTAATTTAAAATTGCCAAGATTGGCTAATTGTTTTCTGAAATGCATGAGCAGCGCCATATTGAAATTAAAATGTTTTGCTATAACTTGTAATTTGCTCACTATATAGCGAAATATGTTAATCAAGCTTGTTACTTTCAGGCTTCAGTTTAGTTCTTTCCAATAATCGATTAGTATATATAATTATATAGAATGTGCCTTTGTAGAGGATTGCAATAGGATTCCTAAGATGGCCGACAAAAATGATAACCATAACCAACATTGTCACTAGATGGCACTTTTGAAACAAGAAATGCTCTTATTCAAAAGCGTTTTCCACCAAATCTGGCTCAATTTTGGATTAAAAGAAGAATTTCGATTCTCATGCTAACTTTTTCTTAGTTTGAGTTTTAAAAATGTTTCCTTGAAGAAGCACTTTCGCATTCAATAACTTTAACAAATTCCATTAAAGTCGTGAAATATTATTACATATTCATGCAAACAAGTTCACTTAATCATATTTGCCAAAAGATATGCATATTGTTCACTAAATTGGTCTTTTATTTTAATATTATGTAGACGACTTATTGAATTCTAAGTTTGCCTTATTTTTGAAAATCGATTGTATCAAGGATATTCTTATATTGGTCTTTCTTACTGAACTCAATATTTTTATGTTGCAAACTGAACATGGTTGAAAAATAAATGCTCTTGTCAATAGTCCAAAAAAAGCAATTTATCAAAATTAATCTACTACATTTTCCATTTTTCTCTGCCTGTGATTTTTAAAAGGTGTTTAAAAATTGCTCTCCAACAATAGCAGTTAAAACTCTAGGGAATTTTTCGTAGCCACAAATTAATCATTTATTATATAATATATATAGGCTTACCCATAGATATATATCATAGCTTTTCTAGGAAATGTTGTAATAATAGACAATATGGCAAGCAATGGAGAAAAAATGTTTACCAATTTTAGATGGTAATTATCCCTTTCTCTCCCTCTATAAAATTGTGGTCCACTTTATTAATGGAAGCATCGTTTTCATTAAACTAATAAAACTTATGTCAAAGTACTTAAATTAAACCCAAGCTTTGTTTACAGTGCTGCATTTATTGGCCATATTTAAATATTATTAATTTCCTAAGGCCATTATTATTAGATACTTTTAATGGCTGCCATTATCTACCTATTCATGTTGACTTTGTGGGTAATAATAACATAACGTTCTGATGAAACCACTTCAACATATCTAATGCTAATTTGTATTACATTCACGTCTAGGAAAATTTTCTCCAATTTTCTAGAAAAATATTTTCTATGGTAGGATGATCAATAAACTTGAATTATATTTTTTTTGCCACCCATAATTTTTTACATATAAAAAATAGAAAAGTTTCTAAGCCTATAGGCTATGTTCCACGTTTGTTTTTATGTGCAATTTATTTCCTATTGAAAATACTTCATTTTTGTGTAAAAATGAAGTAAAATTACTAAAACTCGAATGGCAATATTGCACTAGGAGGGCCATAAACCGACCTGGGATTACATTTTGGAGGTATTTTTTATATTTTAGCTATAAAGAGCGGAAAAAATGATAGGAGGCTTATTCACAAAGAAGGCTAGGCCTAGTGCAAACAATGGGTTATAAACCCCGAAATACACTTGAATGTAAAATAGTACCAAATCAAAAAAGGATCAAAATTTTCTACCTATTTTAGAGTTGAAGCCCATTTTTTTTCTCATTGAAGTCTATAAGTAGACCTATTGAAAATGTATTTTTTCAGGCAGAAAAAACGCTTGTTGAGGCGTATGAAAAAGACAATTGAAACTCTGTTCCTTCCCCCAGGAATCATTAGAGACCCTATAAAATTCTGTATTTCTCAATTGAAGCAAAAATTGTTTGGCGCAAACTCTGTGTAACGAAACCGATTGTTACCAGTATTGTGTAGCAATTAGGGCGTTACCAAGCAGAGATTCTTTTCAAAATGATCAAGGAAAATTCAATTCTGAAAGGGCAAGATTATTTATCAGTGTTTTTATCATGAAAAGTGTGGTAGCGATGGGTTTATACATACATGAAGAAAAAATAAAATACATTTTTTTCTTCTTTTTCAAATTCAATATTAATGCATTTCGGCATGATTTTTGATAGTCTATGTTATCCCATCCCTAATGAAAATAATCATTTAAGGGATCCATAACATATAGGGACATAATAACCGATATGGGATCCATTGGTTTGGGATACCTTGCCATGGCTCCCATTGCATCGATTTTTACTATCATTGCATAAAGAATGGGACCCATTATATTAGGAATTATAATGAAATTGGGATCTGCAGGACATGTATTGTAAAGATGTTAAGGGGGTTGCCCATAAATTACGTTTGTTAGAAATTTGCATTTGCTTTGTTATTGTATTGATTGTATTATTTTCAACTATTAATCTAAAATGTAATTTAATTGTTAAAACTATGATGATTTGAAATTTTAAATGGTAAAAGAGTTTTCTGAAATTTTTTAAATTTGGTCAAATCATTTATCAACAGAAATTGTTAATTGAATTGCTGCTTTTCTTATATTGTAAAATTCCAAAATTCCTCACTATTCCTACATGTATTTACAAAAATTTTTATTTTCAAAATCTAAACTTTGACAAGGTGATGATTTTTTTTTAAATTTCTTGATTGTTTAATTAACTGTGTATGCGAGAAAAGGATAAATTACAATTACTTTTTGAAAGCAATGATGATTGAAATCGTAATACAAAACAGATTAGATTTTTTAAAACTGTGAATCTCATTGCAATGGGGTCTATAAGGCTCATTATACGGCATTATCCCTGTAAGTAATGGAACTTATTGCAGTAGGACTTTGAAGGTCTCAGTGAGAAAATGTCATACACTATAATGACACCTATTTGAATTAGTTGTTTCAAAACATCACATGTGACAATTTTATTCCAATAATTATAATCTGTCACGTAACCGTATTCATTAATTAAACTTCTCAATAACATAAATTCAAAATTAAAATGATTAAAATGTAAGTTAATAATGTTAAAATTCTCTATTGTAAACATTCCCTTGATATATTTTAATCTTGTCCCATATGTGCCTTGAGAAGTCCCATTTGAATGTGTCTCATGGTCTCATTAGACTCATTGCATTTTCTTACATGAGCCTATAAGAATTTTCACTTGAAATTATATTTGAAACTTTAACCTTGTTGTCTAATCAAAAATATTTGGGACTTGGTTTACCTGGCTTTATTGCCATTTCATGTTTGTATGTCCTATTGTAGCTCTTACAAATTCCATATTTTACTTAATTGTATTAACGTTGATCAGTGGCGTAGCAAGGGGGCGGGCCGCCCCGGGCCCTTACTTTGACGGGGCCCCAAATTTTGATGCCCACCCCCGAATAAATAGCCCTTAAGGTAATTTTTAGCTTATTTTTGAGTGTTTTTGGGTAAAAAAAGTCGCCTGCTGCGCCATTTTTTTCATTTTTTCAATAATAAATCTTGGTTAAGACTTTGTCTTGCACGCAATATTTAGTACAATGAGTACAATCATTTACAGTAATTTTAGGGGCCTCTGCTTGGGTACCCGCCCGGGCCCCTTATACCCTTGCTACGCCGCTGACTTTGATTATATTTATGTGTTTAACATCCGGTTTTATTATAGCTTTTATTTTAAGACTGAAATGTAATGCAAGTTTATGTATCTGTAGTGACCAAGCATATACGCTCGTATTATTACTGAATTGCTTTCCTCCATTAAGTGACCCATTGTAATTCACTTGCGCCTGTGACCTATATATATATATATATCCTATATCCTATCCGGTAATCATTTCCTACAACAATGCAAATGTGATCTTAACTGCATTTTCCAACTACAAGTGAGATCGGGTAAATTTGAATTTATAATGCAAATACAGTAACTAGAACAAATGCTCCAAAATAGAAATGAAAAATGAGTGCACCCAAGAGCATATTTTATAATTCAAACTGCGTTTTACATTTTATTACTGGATATGTAGGATACATTAATGTTCAAGAATGAAATTTAAACATTGTGTAAACAGATAAAAAGAAAAATTAATACATGAAAGTTAAAGCCCTGGAAGTAGGCAATCACTTATAACAGGCATGCAATGTTGGCAAGCAAATGTGAATGACAAAACATTTTTTTTTAAAATAACAATATTAACGTCACCTTTAAAATTGACAAGACTTTCTTAACATACAATGAAGTTTTTAACCTATTTAGAACAAGTTACACTATATTTGTGTGTCACACAATTTTAAGGCTCAGAATAATGCAATTTAAAAACTATTATCATTACAGTTGTATGAATCTCTAGAACCGTCGATTAAGACCATCTCAGAAACCAGTAAAAGTAGGCAGAAAAGGCAATTACACAGTTTTTCGGCATCTTCTAAATACTATCAAAATATACATTTCATGAATATGAATGTCATGTGCAAGCTTTATTTAGTACCTAAGTTAGTAGGCCTATATGTTAAAGCTGAACGGCAGATAATTTGCATTGCATGTAATGTGTTTATCCTTGTATTATCAGGATAAGTTCACAAACATTATCTGTATACCTCACGAAAATTTAGTCAGTGTTAGATCAGAAGATCGTGGTGGCCTGGCATTTGAATTTGGGAATTCCTTGCCATTGAGCGCCTGCAGGAGTGGTAGTTAAAGAAGCATAATGTGATATTGGGTAATTATTCCAGTAACCAAACATTCATGCAATGCATCCTTGATCATTAATGATCAAGTATTATGGTGCTCCATTTAACTTTGCAGAAATTTCTGCAAAGTTAAATGGAGCACCATAACATTTTAATCAAATACTGGTCAAAAGTAAATCCTCAATAAACTTTTACTTGGTAGTATCTTGCAGATATCATAGTTATGTCATACCGTCAGTCCATGTAACATTTTGAGTTTCAGTATGGAACACAGAGTCCAGTAACTGCCCATTGTACATAACACTTCATGTATTGACACACTAATTATCTTGACGTTCTGTTTGACATATCCAATAAGGATTTTAAGTAGTCCAATAATGGAGAATGTGGGTGCTTATCACCCCGTTCCATTAAAACTGCATCAGCTGTCCGCATGATCTTTGTGTGAGACATGCTATACAGAGGCCAGTATTGGTATCCTTGTGCATGCTGTAATCATGCTCATGGAGGTCTTGTGGCAGGTAACATGATATGGGTGAGATCTCCGTGCATGTATTACATGCAACACAGACCTGTGACAGCGGCCCACATCTGCAGTAATTGTCTTGGATCTGGTATGTGAATTGGCAACCCTTGCTGTCAGAATCACTGTGCCAGCTAGTCTAATCATTCTTGATAGTTCTATAGTCTGTCCTTGCCATTGAGCCTGCTGAAGTGCTGGTTGAAAATGCATGGTATGAATTTCGGTGTGCATTCACATAATTGTAACAAAGTTCTTAATAGTAATAAATCATGCTGACCATTTCATTTTGTGTACTCTGCCATTGTTGCTAGACTCTTTTACCGTGGATTACTGGATTTTGTATGATAATGGAAATAATGAATAATGGATAATAGATAATGAAAATCTTAATGATACAATTGACAAGTAAGGGTATAGCATTGTCCCTGCATGGTAATGATTGTTGGAATGCACAAGGTTTACATACGTACATGTAATTCTAACTATATTGACTTTTAAGGAAAAGTCCTACTTTGTTGCAAGTAATATTGAAATTGTATACACTTACTAGATATGAATGACTGTGACAACGACAATTTATTGCAGCAGAATTTCCAAGATGCAGAAACCATGTTTGCTAAATACATGTTAGGCGCCATTTTTCTATAGATTTCAGCAGACTCTGAAAGTTGGTGGCGCCCTCTAAGACTTGCGTGTCTACATGTTTTATGAGGGTTGATGCATTTTATCCATTAGAAAGCGCTACAAATTGTCAGTAAAATGTCTGTATTTGGGCTTTGCATTTTCAACCAAATCTATATGTATTTATGTGTCGTTTTATTTATTGATTGGTGGGCTCAAATCGATATGCAATTTCCATGCCTTTTCTAATTTTTCATGCTTTTCCTCCTACAACCACCTTCTTTTATAAAGTGGGACTTTCCTTTGAAGCTGTTGAACCATATTTATCTGCAGCTTTGTACATATACAGAATTGCTGTAATAATAAAGCTGTTTGTGCATGATGCTCATGTTAATGAAATGTACATTTTGATACAATTTGGAGGATGCCAAACAGCTGTAGAATGACCA
Source organism: Proteroiulus fuscus (assembly GCA_034700285.1). Lineage (NCBI taxonomy): Eukaryota > Metazoa > Arthropoda > Diplopoda > Julida > Blaniulidae > Proteroiulus > Proteroiulus fuscus. The sequence goes on along the minus strand of JAQIXP010005088.1, from coordinate 2,200 downwards.
TTTTTTTCTATGTTTAGCCGTTTCTGAGATGGCATGCAATGAATGACCTTGAAGATGGCCTTTAAGGTACAGGTTTTGGGTACTAATGCATTCCCAACCAAAGCTTTCCAATATGACCCACACATCAAACTGTCAAACCATTTTGATGGAAATATGTATTTTAGCCACCAAGTATAAATTTAGAGAAATCTGTAAAAAAAAACTTGTAAAGGTCATGGAAATTTACGAACTTGAAAATTTATCAATCCATCCTGCTTCATATTTTTCCTTTGAGAAAATGTCAGACACATGATAACATTTTGCATTAAATTAAAGTTTATTATTACGGTTTTATCAAATTAAGTTTATTTAAATTATTTAAAATGTACAAATTCGCTAAAAAAAAAAAAGGAATTCAATATGTATAAATTCTATAATCGAATAGGCTTCTTAAGTTGTATAATGCATGTGCCTTACTTTAAATTATTATTGCTATATGAAGGGTATGTAGTCCTTTGTGGACCTTTAGTTAATTTGCTACTATACTGCGTGTGTCCTATATAAATATATTTTTATATCGTTTATAAATCACTGTCCACGCGAAAGTTATCGCAGATTTTTGCAGGTTCATTAAAGTGATATAATTGGATATTAAAATGCGGTTAAAACAGTGCAATTTCGTTTTATTACATCTGACCTGAATGCGTGGATGGACATATTCTATGCAAATATTGTTCATTAAAATTATAGAAACAGCAAACTTAGACAACATTTCATGACAAAGGCTCTCATTTATATGTAGATTTTGAACATGAATGATCTGAACTTGGGAATAATTGCTGTTTTAAATAATCTCAGTAATTTATAGGCCTGCATTACATGCACACGAACTGCTCGTATAATCGCTTAAAAGTAGATCACAAGTAGAAATTAGTTGTCCAAACTCATGTTTTAATTATTATTTAAATTAGTGTGAACAATGAGCATATAAGCACCTTATACTTGATCACAAAATAAAGCATTGCTTTTAAAAACAAACATATATACATTTAAATTTTTTTTTAAAAGCAAAACATTTTAGGATCGATATAGCACGTATCATTAAACACTCCAAACTGAACATCGAATCATTTTTATTCAAGATAATTGGAAAATGAAAGTAGTAAATTTCTTAATAGTAAAATTCTTATAGGTGTAATCATATTTCCAAATGAATGGTAATAAATTAATGTTTGTCACTTTAATTAATAAAGTTTTTTTTATAGAGTATATCCCACTAATTCTGATTATTTCTTTGGAAATGGCTATATACCCAAGACTGTTTCATGTATAGGGCCTATCGTATATACTTCATGATTGACCATACACTGATTCACTTTGAAATGGATTCTCAGATTTAGTGATATATATTATAGGATTGCGATAATTGCCAATTAACGATACGGGACATATGATGAGGGGGGTGGGGGGGGAATAAACAGGTAAAAAAATAACACACAATCAAAATAAAGCCCATCATTTTTGGGGGGCAGGGGGGGGTGGACCGGCCCTGACCAAAAATAAATGTTAAAAAAAATTTCTGAACGTAGATTGCAAAAATTAACTAAAAATGGCGCCGCAGGCGATTTTTTTTTTTTTTTGCTCAAAAACAGTTTAAAATGGGCTAAAAACAAGGAGGTTATATTACTAGGTAGATACGGTCACGTGACAAAAGTGAAGCCGGTTTGGTCGCCATTTTTGTTAGTGAATAGCAATGCATTCAAATGCCAATGACTAGTTAGGCTGCCTATCTATGGCTTGAAAGCACTTTTAAGTGTGCAAAGGCACTATTTGCATACTGTGAAACGTTATGCCGTACCTTTGCATTTATATATTCGTACGACATTTTTCTTTAGCACATTATCTATATTGGAACCAAATTATGCAATTTTCTACGAAATATATGCAACTTACGAAATTTCTCTAACGAATTAAGCAAAAATAATTTGATGCAGACGCCTTACAGACAAAAATTCGCTAACAAAAATGGCCGCTTATAGGCTCCACCCACACTAAAACTAGCTTCCATTATTTAACATTACGTCTATGGCCGATGTGACCCCTGGCTAAAAATCACCAAAAGTGGCAGCAATTCGCCTCTGGTGCTATGCTTGAATGGTTTTGCCAGCACCTTTTTGGCTGTTGTTAATGTTGATTCACGCATTTTTTTTGAAATAATGAT
>JAQIXP010005087.1:0-10791 GCA_034700285.1 Proteroiulus fuscus | reverse complement strand
TCGGCAATCCCTCGCTTCGCTCGTGATGGCCTCGATAATGTACCTCGCGTTATTTCCACGTATTTGCCGGGTTACCTCAAAATGGGGGCATTAAATATACATGTAGCACCTTTCATTCTGATCATGAAATGCAAATTTTACAATGACCTCTCAATTTCCATTCCTGAATGAGTTGCCAAGATAAATAAATAATTTTCTATTGACTATGATTTTGACCTTTCATTTTGCTGACTTTGACCTAAGAAGGATCAAAACTAACAAATAACAAAAAAAAATTAAATTATGAAATTTTTTGAGATTTTATCTTATTTTCTTAAAAAGTTGCAAGTATTACATAATTAAAAAGAGAAAAAATGAATAAATTCTTTTAATGGAAAATTTGAAAAACTTACATGGTGAATGCAAATGTTTTTGTTTTTAAAATTTGAAATTTTGCAAGAATTTCAGAAAAAAGTAGTTTGAAGAAAGTTTAAAATACTGATTAATATTGCGTTGAAGCACATGAAGAACATTTGTGTCCTTATAGTTAGAAGCATAGCCAGCAGCCCCGTATAGCCAGCTCAGCAGAAATGGGGGAGCTGAAACGGTCCGGAAAATAGGGGAGCAAAACTTTTGTCCCATGTTTAAGGTATTGCAAGAAAATTTACGTGAAGGCGCATTACGTAAGGGCATGGCTATGCCCTTACAGAAATGTGACATTATTTACATGTATTGCAAATGTAAGCATCACACTAGTTACATGTTGTTCAAATTAACACTGCCACCACTATGACAACATGGAAATGCTGTGTGTTTACATGTTTTCTGATAACATGACAACTACAAGTTAGGCAATACATGTTCTAAACATATAATTTACATGTCAATTTGAACAAGACACCATTTCAATGTTTTTGCAAAGGCACTTACATGTCCTAATGCATTATTTTCATGTACAAAACATTGATAACCATGTTCGTACCATGTTTGAAGTTTGAAAACATGTAATAAACATGATATTTTCTGTAAGGGTGCTAAAGGCCCGAGCATAGGCGGATCCCGCCATGGGGCCAAGGGGGCGGGCTATCACCCCCAAAAACAAAGAGCATTACACTGCTTGGGTAATACCCTTATTACCCCCTGGGTGTGGACCAGATTTGCTTGTCCATAGATGGCCCCCCAAAATGGTCCACTGGATCTGCTCATCTGCCCTTAGTTAGAAGATGGACATAATTATTTTGGAGAGCAAATTTTGTGAAGAATGATACAGGGGTGCAGTGAAGGGGGTTTGGGGGTTTAATCCAACATTTGTAAATCCTTACTACACACCTGCTACAGAGTATGGGCTCGGTGATCTTTGTGTTTTTTTTATTATTTCATAAGCAGTATTACAAATTTTTGACAATTTCGAATTTGACTGTGGGTCTAATTCCCTATCTTGGACATGGTCAATCATTGTATTTGAATAAATAGCATGGTCACCACTAATGTGTTTTGATTAAAAAATGTCGTGATCAATATTCATGATCCAGTCACTTATATAAAGTCGTAGCTATAGCTATTGGGGGTGTAGGTAGCTCAGTGGTTGCGCTGGGGGTGGATGTTACACTTCCAGGGATCAAACATTGAAAGAGTAATATATATATCAAATTATACTATTGGTTAAAGATATATTTTGCTATATATTTGCTAATATATTTATTTCAATATTTGTTACAAAATATATATATTTTTAATTGTATGTGATAAAGTAAATTTTCAAATACATAATAAATAATATATTACATAGATTATAATTAGTATTATATTATAAAATATAATGATATAGATGTATTAATTTAAGAAACGTTTTGACAATTCTGATTATACGAGCGTATAACTAAACATATGTTTGGAAAAATACATTTGTATCAGCATATTTTAATATATATTTTGAAATATAATATGAAATAACATATTTTGAAATATTATACAAGGTGAGCATAAAAGAATGCCTATACTTTAAAAATTAATTACAGAAAAAGTACATAAGATACAGCATTGCGGTTTGCTTTATTCAAAAGATAAATTTACTAAGTTTATTAAGGCGCTCTCGTTTCAAACCATTATGACCAGCATGCAATGCGTGACGTCCTTTCTCAAAAATGGCGTCCGTGCAACAGAAAGCAATGTGGGCAGCTTGAGCTTGATATGGTTTTGTGAGTAAATCGGTTACTACAGTGAAATTCCTACAGAATTTCACTGTAGATAAAAAAAAGCCTTTTGGGACACAACATTACAACTAAATGCCAATATTATGCCAATGTTTAGTGGTTAATTGGGGACTTTTACATCCCCTTGCCTGATTCCTGGGGGAGGGATATTCTATCCCCCCCCCATTATTTATGGCCCGGACTATAAGCACCAAAATACCTATTGGAACCTCCAATAATTTATTGAAGGTATAGATCTGCTAAGCCCCAGTCCACAGATCGAAGGGGATGGAATTATGTCCCTTCTAATGCACTAGAACTGTAGTGATCATTGCCCCTGAAGGATGGCTGTGCCGTAGAGCACTGGTGCATAGGGGAAAGCTATTTGCATTATGTATTAGGTTGCTGACCAGTGACCCCTAGCGACGCCGCTGGTTCCATTCAATGAACGAGTAGGCACTCGTGGCGTAGGCACAGTGAGATGGATGGCATCCCAAATGAGTTCCTGACTCGCCTGGGCCCAAATGGTAGACTGCAACTTCTGCACACTTTGAATGATTGCTTGACTGGGGATATCCCTCCTGACTGGTTTACAACCCGGGTTCAATTGGTCTTTAAAGGTAAAGGGAAAGATAAACACAGTCTCAGCAGCTACCGCCCGATTGCCGTGGGTAGCTGTGTTTACAAGCTCTTTGCCAGCATATTTAAGTCTCGTCTACAGTTGGAGCTCGAGGATTTTGGGTCCTTGTCTGAACTGCAGAATGGCTTCCGGCCCGATCGAAGAATTGGGGATAACCTGTTTGTGCTGTTGCAACTTATGGAAATTGCCTACAAAAAGAATGCACCACTGTATCTGTGTTTCCTCGACATAAAAGGGGCATTTGACAATGTGAATCACACCTTCCTTTGGGACCAGCTGCTGAAATTAGGGGCCACTGTGGCCACTGTCAATATCATTAAGAAATTGTATAAGGGCACCATTTACAACATTCATTGGGAAGGCTATCAATCTGGAGACCTAAAAGCTACCAAAGGGGTGCGACAAGGCTGTCCCATGTCTCCTACTTTGTTTCTGGCCTATATTAATGATCTGGGGACACGCCTTAAGGATAGTGGGTTGGGCTATTCTTTTGGCCTTACTAGAATTCCGTGCCTGCTGTTTGCTGATGATGTTGTGCTCATCTCTGAAGACCCTTGGGGCCTTCAAGCCCTTCTGGATATCAGCACCGAGTATGCTTCTGACTTCATTTTAGAGTTTTGCAAGGCCAAATCCGAGGTTATGGTGGTAAATAAAGAAAAAGCAGTCCCCTGTAAATGGCTCCTCAGTGGGGCTGAACTACGTGAGGTTTCTCACTATGACTATTTAGGTGTCAACTGTTTCTGCTTCTACTAACCCTGCTTGTGCGATGGTCCAACATTTTCGCACTAAGAGTAAACAGCTCACCGGCCTGGTGGGCAAGGTTGCCTTCCAGTCTTATTCCCGATATGAGGTTGTACGAGGCGTGTGGAAAGGTGTTGGTGTTCCCTCATTGACGTTTGCCAATGAGGTTGTTTGCCTGAATAGGTCGGTTCTTCTTGAAATGGACATGCTACAACATCGTCTCGGTCGTCTTGCCCTGGGGGCAAACAGCTTCACTGCAGTGGAGGCTATTCAGGGGGAAATGGGGTGGTCAAGTTTTGAGGCCTGATGCCACTAGCAAGCTTAAATTTCTGGGTCGTCTCTGTGCAATGGACAAACGTCGCCCTGTTCGCCAGGTCTTTGAGTACATTAAAGGTTGGGAGAAGGAGCTAGCCACTATTTGGTACCGTTCAATAAAGAAGCTCCAGATGACTTTTTTGCCAGGGGTGCCTGTTCCTACAGTGGGTACCCTACATTGGGATAAACTTGTTACAAAGTCAATTAAGGATTGGGAGACTGTGCGGTGGAGGTCCTCTATGTTGAAAAAAAGTACTCTGGCTTTGTATAGGTTAAAACCTGATATCTGTAGGGTGGACATCTATGACAACAGTAAAGGCAGTGACCTACTCTTTAAAGCTAGGGCTGAGTCCTTGGAGACCAATGGGCATACAAAACATTGGAGCGGTCTGTCAGAGGCATGACCTCTCAGCGGCGCCCCTGTGGAAACTCTTGAACATGTTCTGCTTCTTTGTCCAGCATTGGGCCCCATACCTCCTGAGTGGGTGGATAGCACCATAGCCGAATTGCTCGGTTTGAGTGGGGGTGGCCATTTAAAATGGGGGTGTCCCGATTTTCAGGGTGTAAAGGCCCGCCTATTATCCTGGTGGAAATGCCACCAGGTTCCGCCCTGCATGGCGTTTTGCTAAGCATTGTGTCAGCCTATTTGAGGGGATCTATTCCTTATTGGCTCATTTTCGAGCCCTCCATTTGAAAGGAGTTAACTATCGTATCGTATCGTATCGTACTTGAAAAACTGTTCGAATAGGCAAGGCCATTATTTTTCAACAGCATGCTTTATGGGAAACTTGAGTCTGTGACGTGTTTCCAAGCGTGCATTGCCTCCATGAAACATTGCATTCACAGCTAGCAGAAGCTGAATAACTTGATTTACTTTCCATTTTATTAATTTAAAGAAACGTATTTCAGGCATTTTACAAACATCAATGACGTTTTTAAAGTACGGTGGGTACTTTTTAAGAACATTTTTTTTAGGGTTTAGGTTTCCTTTAACTATTTATTAGAAAATATATTTATACATTAATTTTACATTGAAGTTAGGAAGTTAATTTAATTAAGCTTTTGTGGGAATGTTTATACCAGCTAAAAATGTGTGACACTAAGGAGATGCTAGGCCTATAGCCCTTGTTCTGATTCCTATCTGTAAAACATGGTCACAAGGTTAATTAAGAGGGACAATGCCATAAATTAAGCCTGATGTTTTCACCGTGTTTTGTGCAAAGACAGTCACGATGCATGATGTGCTGTACTACGCAAATAATGTAATTAGTAATCTTTGTTATAAAATGTATGAATAAAATACCTTTTATTCATTTAAACCTAAGTGTTTGGAGTCCTGAACTGAAGTCAAGATTGACTGGGAATGAGAGGTCCTCCAAACCTCTACATGCCAAGCAACCCTGAGCTACACCTACACCCCCAAATCCATAGCCAGCCGTAGCTCAGACCTCAAAACACTACGATTCGAATATCATGATTCCCCTTGGTAGGGAGGATATTCCACTAGTTATTAGGAGGATACTCCCACATCAAGCAGTTGTGACTAAAACACCATTGATAAATTGAATTCCTAACAATTCTGAACTATTTTAGGAAGATTATTCCATCATCTTATAATAATAATAATAATAACCTGCACCATTGGTTCCTGGTAAATATGTGCAAATAGTCTGTTAGAGGGATAACACTATTAAATTGTTGATTTTGGAGCACGTTAGGAGTTTTGGCTATTGACTTATAGAACACAAGAAAAGTAACAAATAATAAGCATCCGGTGTAACACGAATTTCCTTCAGACTAGAGAATTACAATGAAAACTTTTGAACAAGCCTATGCTTAAATCATACTTCCGAGATCGCAATGATTCCCACTTTAAAGAATGTAGCATCTCGGTCACACTATCAGTCCTTTCGTAATTACCTTTTGCAAGTCTAACAACTCTACGATGGGTCATTTCAATGGACTTATTTTTGTAAAGATTTAAAATAGGAGAACAGTATTCTAAAAGGTTCCTTGCCAATGTTTTATTACGTTGGTCACAGGGTACTGAGTTGAATTAAGGTAAATTTACATGTTAAATTATGACATGAAATATTTTTATTATTACTTCTTTCAGTTGCACACATGGTGTAGTATAATTGTTGACTTGAGTTTAAACTCCATATTTTGAAAGGCCATGTTTCTCTCTTTCAGTTTTAGGGAATTTATGCAAGTTTTATACTGGTTTCTATCTTAATATTACAAAATTGCTTAATTTGTAACATAATACATTTGTATTTATATTTCAATTTAAAATAAAGAAGTTATTTTAGTTATAGCAAATTTCATTTATTAGTATTCTTTGACAATGTGTTTGTGTATAATTCAAAATCATTAAAAGGTCTTGTAACTACATTTATGATCACACAAGGCCATGCAAAATCATTTTAAGAACTCCAAATATGACCTTCAATTTAAGGATCTTGTAAGATCATATACAAGATCATCAAAGTCTGCCAATGAGTTTATGCTAGATTTTATTTTTAACAATTTTTTGCAAGACCTGAGACATTCTTACAAAAAATCTAAAAAATATAATGCAAGATCTTGAGGTGTAAAGTCTTTCAAATTCTTATATAATCTTACAAAGGGTTACGAGTAAGATCTGCTGATGGCAGGTACTCAGAAGTTCTTATTATCATCTTTAGTAAGATACGTTTATTATTTTAAGCTATAAATAAGACTTATGGGAGCATTAGGAAACAAGGTTAAAGAAAAGAAATGAATTGCAAATGCATGTAAAAATTTCATTCAAAAAAAAAATAATAAGCTCTCTTATCTTAAGAAAAACATCATTAGCCGCCAAAGGATTTGAATTGAATTCAGGGTTAAAGCATTACATATATATTCAATCAATATCTACTTCCACTTTCAAAAGCAAGCAATCAACTTTTAAAAAAGATGGCTGCCTATGAACAAATTCTTTGAATATACAAATTTTCTGATTTGCATCTAGTTGATTAGTAGAAATTTTATTTGGAGGATAATATTGAAATTCCTGAATAAAATCCTTCTTAATACCTAAGTCCATTTGGTTCAGTAAAGTAGCTCGAATTGTATAAGAAAATGTTTTAGGCAACTCAATATCAAATTCACCACTTAAAAAATTAATTTGGAATGCAATGTACTCCGTATCACAGTTAGGATAACCATTAAGAAAGATAAAAGCTTGCAATTTGTATCCAAATTCACTCGTATAAAATGCATGACTGCACAGTGCATATCGATTGATGCCATCCACAAGATCTTGTCTACAATTCAAATAATCAGGAACTTGCCAAATAAGGACTCCGTTTGTGAAAGACATAGATCTATAAATATAAGAAACTGGATGGAAAATCATCTTAATTGCAATGGAATCATTTTTTACATACATTTCATTATTTGCAACAAAATTTCTTCTAGAATAGGAAGAATTTCTTGTCAGCAACTTCAAAGGGACAACACTTACAGAATAATCAGGGTAATGCTTATTTACCTGAAGAATTCTGACAATGTTCATTTCTTCCTTACTTTCAAATTGATCTAACAACATTATCTTGCAACAATATTCATCAAATCTTCCCCACTTATTTACTTTTAATTCCATTACAAATTTTTCAACATCCTCTGGAATTTGAAATTTGGTCTGAAATTTCAAGTCATTCTGAGGCATACTTAGAGGTGATTCCCAAACTGCAGAACCCGGAGAAGCAAATCCCTTCTTTATGATGGATTGAATATTTGATAAGCTAAAATTAATAATCGATACATTTTCATCTAAATTATCATCACCTTCCCACCACTTTGATGGCAATACAATTTCTTCCTTTTTGCTTGAATTTTCCTTAAATAAAAACATGATCACTTGTAGATAAATTTGAATAACTTCATTCTAATCTAATTTCCTCATAAAACACTTTTTCCATTATAATATATACTCTGTAATAGGCAATGATAGGTACCTCTACTCTCACTTGCTGATTAAGAATTCCTCCTAAAAAGCAAAATACATGTCGATATAGAATAATTATTAGTAAATACACTGTTTATTTGTTACATAGTCACATACCAACTTTGTCTTGATCAGCAGCAACCCTTTCATTCCTCCAATAACTTATTTCTGCTAACTGCTGGTTAATTTCGGCCAACTTTGTGTCCATCTCAGTTCTTATTACAAACAATGATTCAACTGTTTCCTTTACAATTAAAATTCATGAGTGATTATTAAAATAATTGATATGCATTAACCAAATAATTATAAATAATCTTTAATTTGCTATGTGTAACTACATAACAGCATAGAAATTTTATGCAACTGTTTCCTCTCTCTCTCTCTGTCTGAAATGCACTACTCTTCCATTTGATTTCATGTATAAATTATTCATGAATATTCAAAAGTAATTTTTGTGCCAATATCTGTTTGAAAAGCAATTCTTAATTCATCAAGCTTTAAACAAGCACAACAAGGCATTAATGTATGAATATGAGTTACAAAAGGCAACAAAGTGTAGGGATGGACATTAAACCTTGTACTATAGAATAGAATCCATTCAAGCTTTAATGGAAAACAATATGAGGGGATAAATTTTATGCAGAAAATAATGCACAAGCACATGCATGCATGCATAAGACACATTGATGGATGACGGGGGTAACAAGCATAACGGGAGATAAGCTAATACAGTATATATACATAGAGATCTGTGTTAAAAGTTCAAACTAATTTGGCCCCCCACTTTGTCAAGGGCCACACAATAATTACAATACAAGCGTGTGCATTTTGTCACATATTTAGTTGCTTAGTACGTTATATGAGGTCATTCCTCGCTTCGCTCGGAATGACCTCATATAACGTACCTCGGCATTATTTCAATGTAACGATCGGAGTACCTCAAAAAGGAGTCGTTATATATACTTAACAACCAAAATTGGCAATAATAAAATTCAATGGTATACAGTATTAATAGTTATCAGTTGATTTGAAATGGTCAATAAATATCAATTACTAACATTCTGCCATCGTTTTAATTGATAAACAATTAGAAATACCATTTCAATTCTACCAATTATTGTCAATTGCTTTGGTGAATTGATTTTTTTTACTTGGGTTATACTCAAAACACTGTTATAGGTCACTTTTATTTAATTTTTTTTAAGTTTTGGTTCATTAGAATGAAGAAATCCGTAAAGGGACAGTCCCACCACCTGAGTCCCACATTACCTCTAGCATTTTTAGCAAGAAAGAGGAGAGAAGAAAACAGAGAAGAAATTGAAATTTATAATTTCCATTCAATAGTTATTAATATTGAAACAATCCAATCTGGACAAAAATATTGCTGAATCTTTTGAGTTATCCAGTTAATATATATAGAGATCAGTGTGGTGTACAAGTTTTTGCATTACAGAGAATGCGCATAACTAGTCCATAGCGATAAAATGAAACCAAATTAAAACCCCCTTTTCCCGCAACACCATTCTGCCTGGGTGGGGGATTATTATAAAAATGGTGCCTATCATCTTTTTTGGAAACACTGTGATTTCAGAATTACGGAAGGTGTATTAATAAGACTGCATGCCCATCTGTATTATCTTCATTTTAAGATTCATTTGTCACAAAATGGAACTGTCCCTTAAAGGAATTTAACATAGGAATTTATAAACTTCGTAAAACAAGGAATGGAGAAAACTTCCAAAATCTCAAGATTTTAGTATTCATATGTACGCAGATTTGATTTGAAAATTGAGAAGAGGCGACATACCTTCTCTCCCCCTTTTGGCCACCTTATATAGTAAAAAAACACAGCATTTTATTAATGGCTTTTTTAGATACTCGTCATTTTATTTTCAATATAAAAATTTATCTGAAATTTCGGGAATTTGCAGTAAATCTTAGCATTTAACTCTTTTACCATCATTATATACAGGGTGATTCAGAATAGCTGTCCGCCACCAACATTTTATTAAATATTCATTTAAATGGAAAAATGTTTCAATACTGAATAGGAAATCAAAGGTGGAGCATCCGATTATGCCAAAAAATTTGACCTGACCTTCAAGGTCATTGAAAATCTAACTTGTTATCCATTGAAGATAGAGCAAAAATTCAAATTAGTAAGTTGAAGAGCAGGAGTAATTCAGTGTAACTGCAGTGTTTTCTTAATTTTTAAAATTATTTTAATAGTAGATAAGATGCTTCAAAAATGAGTAAAAATCTGCCACTTTTTGGTAGCTTTTTTCTGCTTAAAAACGTGGCAAATATCCCAATGCTCCATTCAGCATGTGCGCATGTGCCAAATGGCACGTAAATTTCTCAAACTATGCTAGCACTCAATTCACATGCCATTTGGCACATGCGCACATGCTGAATGGAGTATTGTGATATTTTCCACGTTTTTAAGCAGAAAAAAGCTACCAAAAAGTGGTAGATTTGTACTCATTTTTAAAGCATCTTATCTACTATTAAAATAATTTTAAAAATTCGGAAAACACTGCAGTTACACTGAATTACTCCTGCTCTTCAACTTCCTAATTTGAATTTTTGCTCTATCTTCAATGAATAACAAGTTAATTTTCAATGAGTTTGAAGGTAAGGTCAAAGGTGAAACTTTTTGGCATAATCGGATGCTCCACCTTTGATTTCCTATTCAGTATTGAAACAATTTTCCATTTAAATGAATATTTAATAACATTTTTGGGATGGACAGCTATTCTGAATCACCCTGTATATACTGCATGATTCCAGTTATTTCTCTATAGGGAACGTCCACAAACCACGTAGCTTAGTTTTTCAGAATTTTTGACTTTCCCCCTCCCCCTTGTCGCAAATTGTAGCAATTCATGGCACATCCCCCCCCCCCCAAAAAAAAAAAACTACGTCGCCCAACTTAAGTTTACCCCCCTATA
>JAQIXP010005086.1:0-10794 GCA_034700285.1 Proteroiulus fuscus | reverse complement strand
GTAGGCAAAACTTTGCACATGATTTTTATATTGCATAAAATGAATGCCTTACCTTTAAATTTGGCACAAAAATCTCCAAAACCAATTTTCTCCAACCATGTTAAAACATCATCACATGTCCAATTTTCCATATTAATAAAAATGTTGGTAGTATTTTAGTAGGCACACATTTTAAAAACGTCCAAAATGTTTAGATTAATAGTGGCAAAATTCTGCTTCAATTGTGATTCTGCTAGAAAGTGTGGTCCTCTGATCAGAGAAGGTAGTTAGGAATGCAACCAGTTTTCTTATCCCCCTTCTTAATTAGTCATTACCAAACTCCCCTCCAAACTGCTTGAGTGATTCTGCATAGCAGCAGATGTCCTGGGAAACAATGAGTACTGGTATTTGCAGGCCCCAACACAAAGGATTAACTACACTTTCAGTTGACCATGCCAAATTCCAATAGAAAAATGAATGTGAAGGAACTTTTAAATTTCAATGGAACTATCAAAGGTTCAGAATTTGGAAGAGTTAGTCATGCTTGGTACAAATATTTTAAGGATAGAACTTATTATTGGAAATAGGTTCCATAATGATTAAAAAACCTTTTCTGAACCTTTTATTTCTTACAGTGGCATATGTATGCCTGTCCCAATGAAAAATGACATGTGAACAACTTATGAAACAAAACCCTACATAATTACTGCAGTTATTTGGAAAATATTGCAGTTTCATTTACATCTTTCATTCATTGGGATACCTACGAAATACATATTGTCAAAGGGTCTAGTCATGTAATTACTCCACCCAATGCTATGTCTCTCTCTCTCTCTCAATATGGTGTGGCCCTAAAAAGGGCCATTTGTTAAAGGTTTCTATTTAATGGTGTGATACTAATGCAGTATTGGCCATCCTGTGTCACTACTTGGATGCTGGGCAGACTGATGTCCATGTACCATTATGATTTAGTAGATGATCGGATGGTGTCCAAACACATTTTTCCATTTGTCAGCTATCACCATGCCACATTGAAAATGTCTGGTACTGCATTCATACATGTATTTAATTAATAATAATGTCAACAAAAATGTACATATTGATAATCATGTATTCTGCAAAACCTGCACCACCATATGAGTGTACTGTAGAAGTTAAGCTCAGTTGTAGCTGGGAATTTTCCCTGCAGGTTGCTGATAAGCCTTTTTCCTTTCCCCAAAATTGCCTAGGACTTGAAGAATTCGAAGCACCAATTCTCTTTTTAATAAACCTCTAGTTCATTTCTTCCTCATCTCATTCATACAACAATAAACTCTCAAATAATAACAAAACTATTTAAAATCACATTCATTCTAAACTAACTCATCAGCACTGGGAAAACGCCTCACTCCCAGCTTGATCCCAACAACTGACTGCTTCAAATTCACTCTTTCACCCCTTTTCAAGATGGTGCCGCCATGTCACGAGAGAAGGAATTTCTTCCTCTCACGTGACCACCTAATTTGCATCTCAAACCATTCCATCATCATGACTCGGCACTATTCATCCAGTAATTACAATGACACAGCATTAATTATTTCAAAACATGGGAAACTGGCACCAAAACAGGCAGAAAAACGCTAGCAATCTTACAGTACTTGTGATGTGCACAACATATACTGCTTCATATTGTACTCTCTCTCACTGTGTTGTGGCCCCAAAAAGGGCTGTTTTGGAAGGCTTTGCCAAAGAAATATTAGTAAATAGACATAGTGATTATTGGGTAGCTAGCTACACCACCTAAGTGATGGGCCCATGTAGAAACACTACAAAACCTTACTTATACCATCTGTCAGTATGAAGTGAAAACTGATCTTGTGATTGCCAGACAAGTGTTAACAGTTGATGCACCCAGGACAGGAGCTGGCTCATCTAGTGTGTTAGTCTGTTAGAAAGACATGAAACAATGTGAAGGATATGTTAAGTAGTGTTAGGCAAAAGATAGGAATGGTATAGGTAATGCAAGATTTTACAGCAGGTTATGTATACTGACTGGATGTATCATGCATATGTGCAGCAATGCATTCATCTAAAGTTTGTAGACATTCTGTGTAGGAGTTTGTTGTAGGAGTATCTGAATCCCTGGAGACATCAATGATGACATTTGATGACATGACATTGATGACATTTCTACACAGCATCATTACCTCAAGATCGTTTATATCTGGCACTATGCCGGCACAGGCACCACTCCACAATAACAGCTCCCACTTGAGCACAAACCCTGGCAAAAAACCCCAATCAACAACCTCATTTTACTTTCACAATTGAAAAACCAAAAAACCCAACAGCGTGCATTTATTACCTGGGAACCGCAACAATATCGTCGTTATCCTCCAGGGAGAGGAACCGCACCTGGTTTGTACAGTTATTTCCCACTGAAAAAGACAATCCTCAATTGTTACCGGACTTTTCTGAGCGACAGAACAGCCAAAAAATTTTAACTCGGTCACCCATGAGTGTTTTCCACTCATACAACCAACCATTTTTCTACTTACTGCCATTCCCAATGTTTGAGACAGGGTCACAGCACCCCTCTATTCCCATACCGCCATCCCCATGTCAGCCATTTCGAAATAATGTTGCACACAGGTTGTTTTTACGAAATGAAAGTTTTTACTTGCAATTACCGGCAGTTTTAGCTGTTTCACCTGGAATTCGACACTTCCACTAACCACAGATGCCCCAAACACTTTAGCTGAAGCGTCTTTCCTGGGCCCGCATTTGGCGCCTCTTTCAAAAAATTGTGCAACTTTTCAAAAATTTTTCAAAAATTATTTTCAAATAAAATAAAATTTTTCAAACAAAATAAAATATCAAATAAAAACAGTCTCAATTAGTAAAGCTGTTTCAGACAAGGCGCCTTTGGCACCTATTTCAAAATCCTTCAATTTCAAGAAATTTCCAAAATTCTTCAAATAATTTTAAAAATTTTTAAACAAAATAAAATTAGAATAAAAAACTGTTTTGTTTAATACACCTTTTCAGACCCAGGCGCACTTCAAACATTTTGTCAAGAGAGTTCAATTTCTGAACAACTTTTTAAAAAAAGAGGGGAATTAGTTTTGGAGCTGATTTATCTGGCTCTTGCTACTTCGCTATTCTCAGGCATCCACAAGACGACTCATGAATGTGCAACTTTGATGATTTACGGTTTTGAACTTCCTCGCCCCCATGCAGTGTCCATTAATTGATTTACATCATGACATCCCCCTCCTTCCACCACTCCGCACTCAAACGTTCTCCCTCATTGTTCTCTTTGGTCTCCTATAATAAGATAACAGGCTTACAGCCCTTTTGGCTCTTTTGACCTCCCCCTACCCCTAGCAATTTCCTTCCTGGATTTGTACAACGAGCCCACAACTCTCTTAGCTCAGTCGACATCCTTCTTCCGACCGACGAGCAAACCACCTTGAGTGGGTAGGTGTCTCTTTCAATTCTTCCAAATTTTCAGGCAATCTTTTCCCTTAGAAACCAAACTTAACATTTGGATCCTTGTTTTGTATCGACGGTTTAGTTAATTCTCTGAACGGCCGTGATTTTTTCCAAAATTTGTCACAATCCTCGCACTATCTTTATTTTGTGTCCCGTGTTTCACCATGTACCAAACTGCATTGTTTTCACAGAGCCTAATGATGATTCACGTTGAGTGGATCGAAACGTCGCTATATTTTAATTAAAATATAATTCTTGAAACAAGGGTCCGTTGCTTCACTTAATTCATCATTCTCTACCATTTCATCTGTCATGGCATCAGCTTCCCAGAATTTGTCTTCAACACCAATGACGTGATGAAAAGCAGAGGTCTATTTCTGTTCTGTTACCAGATCCAAACCTTCATGAATGAGCTCATTTACATTTGAAGTTTGAAGGCATAGTCTTTTATTTATCTATATCAGCTCAATTGGGTTAAGTTCACAGTGGTACGGTGGGAGTCGTAGGACTTTATGCCCTGCTTTCTCAGCTAGCACATCCACCTTGATGTCCTTAAATCTAATTTGAAATGAATACACAAGAAAGCACATGTGAAAATGGTCATGCTGTATAGCACATGCCTATGTATATGCATATGAGCATACCTTGGTTTTATAGCCTTCACCAGGACCAACAACTTAGCGACTGTCATGCATTTGGTAAATGTGACATCCTTCAACGTCAGCCAAGCTTAGATTGCATCTTTCTTCCACATTCTGGTTGGCACAAGCTCCACCTTTTAAACAATTACATGTACATGGTAATACCAGGAAATGCATTAGTTTATAACTACGTGAATTTACCTTCATTGAATGTGGGATGCATTATCCATTATAATGATACTTTCAGGAGCAAGTAATGGAAGGACGTCCTGAAACCATTCTTCAAACTTTGGTCCATCCATCTCCTCGTGGTAGTTGCCGGTTTTCTTGGATTGGAACAGTAATTCATCTCCATTCAGGAAACCTGCAATATTTGAAAACAAATGGTTAATGCTGTAAGTATAACACATACAATGGTAGCAAACATATGAATGTATGCCTTGAGTACTGCCATTATGTAGCAAAATCCACCTTGATTTTCACCTGCATAAAATGCTTACTTCGCAGATGTAATTGTGGTATCCTGGAAAGCTCTACTGAACATGTGACCACAGTTAACCCACGTTTCATTGAGGTAATAAATGGACTTCCCAGCTTTGCAATATTGCCTTATTTGACATAGTAATGGCAGTGCCAGACAAGAATGTCTTCACGCTCCAATATCATACTGTTCCAGCTGCGCTTCAAGTATCATAAACCCAGATCCTGAAGTGGTTTGTGGAGTTTTCCTGGCCATCTTAGGTAGGTCATTGTCCTGCTGCATGGCATGGAGCACCTTGTTTAATGTTGGTGGCTCATTGTTGAATAGGAACTGGTGCACAATGCCTAATCCCAGCTTGATGGAACTCATCTATCTTGGCAAGGCATGTACATTTCCCACACTCATTTGGTCGATGTTTCAGTGGCAACTGGACCTTACCTACAGTTGTCCTAAAGTAACTATCATTAACATACTAAGCTTACTATTTGTTGAGGTTGGATAAATCAGGCTGGTTAGAGTTGAAAATTGAAGTTGTTTATTCACATAAACACTAACACAAATGAACGTGACACACTTCTTCATAAGCATTGGAGCGAGTGATAAACTATCAGCTGTTTGAACTTCTGTGCATGCGCCAAATTGCCCCTAGAGGGTGCCACATGCTTACAAAAAAACACTCGCACATGCGTTGGGGAAAGCAATACCAGGGGCAAGCAACTCGTGTGTTTTTGGGCATCAATCCCAACACTCCTCTGTAATGTCTAAAATCCGGAATACTTCGAGTTGTCTCGGCTAGGCACACTCTGCTTGGTACCGTGTTGGACGTCCGGATCCCCAACATCTTTATCATCATGAGTTTCTATGCTGGCAGGCATTTGGTGAATACATCTGCAACCTGGTCCTCGGTTGGGATGTACTGCACGGGGATCTTCTTCTCTGCTACCAGCTAACGGACAAAGTGATATCGCATCTCGATATGCTTTGACCACTCGTGAAACTCTGGGTTGCCAATCAGCTTTATGGCACTGGTTGTCGATGAATAACGTTGGCATCGCCTCGTCACCAATCACTGACACGTCTGTCATGATTTGAACCATCCAAACTGTCGCTTTTGCTGTTTTCACTGGCTGCTACGTACTCCGCCACAATAGAGGATAACACCACACACCATTGAAGTTTGCCCTTCCAGAGCACAGCACCACCAACAAACATGATCACACTACCGCTTGCCGAAATGCGGGTCACCTTGTCGCCAGTGTGATCGGCATCACTGTATTACTTTCTCCTTACAACGAATGCAGTCACAATTGGTACCCTTAAAGTACTGCATGATGTGCTTTGTCAACTGTAGATGGGCCTGGGTCGATGCATCTTGGGCCCTTGACGCAACATTCACTGTAAGAGCAATGTCTGGTCATGTCTCTTGTGCCAAATACAGCAGACTGTTGATTACTTCTCTGTAACCGGTCTTGTCGTCAAGTACAATGAGTCGCCAGGCCACCAACCTGGTTCAATCGGCAGTTTTACAGGATTTGCATCTGTCATACTGTACTGCTCAAGTAAACACCGAACTTTAGCGGTCTGACAAATCTTGATTGCACCGTCGTCCTGTTTGATCTGCACGCCAAGATAGTTGTCAACTTCACTGACAGTCACCTCAAACCGTGCTGCTATCTTCCAGAGAAATACATAGAGCATTGCTTCCACATCCATCAGCAGACCGTCGTCCATGTGGAAATAACACCAGATTGTCTTTTTCGTGTTGTTCGCTCTCCGAGTAATACATACAGGGATCTGCACTACTGACTTTCTTTCCCACCTGTTCAAAGAATTCAATCAGGCACTGGTACCAGCACTTTGACGACTGCTTGAGACCATAAATGCTGCGATGCAGTTTGCGGACACAATCTGTCTGATCGTCAAAACCCTCTGGCTGATGCATGTAGAGTTCTTCCTCCAAAACTCCATTCACGAAAGCTGTCTTGATGTCAAATTGCCTCAGCTTTTATCCTTGCTGGGCAGCAATGGCTAGCATCGTCCTGATTGTCTCTGGTCTGGTCACTGGACTGTAGGTGTCATTATAGTCAATTCCCGGTCTTTGTGTGAAGCCTCTTGCCACTAGCCTCGCCTTGTAATGGATTACTTTGTTCTGTGAATTCATCTTCACAAACACCCACCGGTTGTTGATTGCCTTATGTTGTTTTGGCAATGGCACCAATGTCCAAGTCTTGCACTTTTGCAGTGATTCGTGCTCTTCCTGCATTGCTCGCAACTACCTATCACTGTCCTGGATTCTATCGCCTCTCGATAGCTATCTGGGACCTCCTTTGCCATCATAGCTCTGTATCTAACAGGTCTCTGTATAGTGGTTCGATCTTGGTTTGGTCTTTGCTGCACAGTCACCGGCATCATTAGTGAAGTCACCCTTGGCTGTACAGGTGTACTGCCTTGCTGTCGTACCGGTGTACCACCTCACTGTTATACAGGTGTACCACCAAACACCCTGGGACTGGTTGTAATCATCATCTTCATCGTTGGACAGGACTGCAGCATCTTCGTTCGCCTCGGGTACCACCTGCACCGTTCACTGCATCTACTTGTCCTCTAACTTAATGTCCCGGCAAATGTGAACTGCCATGTCTTTGGCATGTAAATCTGATAACCACAGTTGCTAAAGCCAACCATGATTCCCTCCAACGACTTGTCATCTGACTTCTTTTGCTTTTGGCCAGGAAACGACGTTAAGCACTTTGAATTAAAGATCTTTCTTTCTTCAAGAAAAGTTCGATCGGCACCTTGCCTTTCACCTTGGTTGGCGCTGTCCTTTTAAGCCTGTATGCTGCGGCCACACTGCTTCACCTCACATTAACTTCAGTAAGTCCTTCACCTCGAGCTATCGAGCTATGAATGCACCATTTCCTTAAAGATGCAGTTCTCTCGTTCTGCTATGCCATTCTGCTGTGGCATGTATAGAACTGTCAACAAATGCTTTAAACCAATCTTCTGGGTTATCTCCCAGATTTTGTTGTTGCCAAACTCCTTCCCTCCATCCGTACGTAGTTCGGTGATCGTCACTTGGGCCTGTGCCTTGGCCACTTCAAGGAAAAATCATAGCTTCTCTGCAACTTGATTCTTACGGTGTATCAGGTACGTCGCCCTAAAACTCGTAAAATCATCCTTGAACACCATGTAGTAACGGAATCCACACAGCACGTCCTCCTCCATTGGACCACACATCGGCAAATACCAACTCGCCTGGTTTTGTTGACTTTTGGACTCGAAATCCGTAGCTGAGTCATTGATGTTTGCTCTGAATGCAGCCTTCACAGAGTCGACACTTTTTCGTCATTGACTTTGATCCCACAATCCTTCAAAAATTTATTGACATGCCTCTTGTCCTGTTGTCCCAAGCGCTTATGCCACGACTGGAGAGTATTATCTGATCCATTGGCGACACATGTCCTCTCTGGTACCACCACTCGCACTGCCATTCGATACAGATCATTTTCCCCCGGAGATACCGCCACGGCAATCAGCTCCATCCTTGATGAACTTCAACATCATACTATTCTCTCATATGTCTTGGTTGATGCTCTTCTGTCTTGCCTTCTTTACAGAGAAAAGATTCAATGCCCCGTCTGGGAAAATCCAAACTTCTACGAATGGTCGCTCATTCCAGCTACTGCCATTGTACGTCTTTACCAAAATACGCCCTGAAACCAGTGCTTGAAAGGACACACCATTCTTTGCACTGTCGATTGCCTTTAAAATCGCAAATGGTAAGTACTCTACACCATTCACGACGATTCGTGATGTGTTCCGTCACACCGCTATCGCCATACCACTCATCGCAATTTATCTTTGCGATATCGATCATCGATGACTGGACCGAACTTCTACTTGGAGCTGACATCTTGGCCTTCACTGCATATGTAGGTGCCTTATCTGTTGCAGTAGTCTTCACTTTCAACTTTGACAAAACCATCGCAGCATCTCCACCTTTGCTTGAGCTGCATGCTCCACCGCTGGAGCAGTCACGGGATATATGACCTCGGCCATTGCACTTGAAACAGACTACGCCTGTCTTGCAGTCTGCTGCAATGTGACTGAATTTTCCGCATTTGAAGCATTTACAGTCCTTGCGATTACTGCTTCTGCTTGCTGCCGCTTTCTTCAACTTTGTCCCTCCACCAGACTCAGTCACGGCATTCTTCTTCGCAGTCGACTTTTAAGATGCACTCTTCTTAGACATGATGGTTGCCGCTTCCACCTCATCTCTGCCGGTAAGTCGTAGTTCGTAATTGATACACCGACGACATAGCTTTTCCCACGTCTTCTTCAAATGCGGTAGGTCGTACCACATCACGTAGATATTGCCGAATGCTTTTGGCAATGTTTGTAACAAACGTGCACACATGACGTCATCGTCGATTGGTTTTCTCAACTGGGTTATCTTGGTCTGCAGCACATTGAACTTCCTCAGATGCAACTCCATCATTGATGTCGTTTGCCACCTGATGTCATGGAATCGATGCCGCAACAGATCGATGTTCTCGGCAGACTGGACATCGTAGATCTGGTGGAGCTTGTCCTAGATCTCCTTTGCTGTCTTGCATCCCTCTATGCATAGTACAGGCTGCATTTCCAGCGATAATACCAGAAGCTTTTTGGCCTATAAATTTGCCTTGAACCATCTGTCCAACTCAACCCTGTAATTTGCCACACCCACCTCTGGTTTCACAAGTTTACTGGAATACACGTCTAGAAGACCATCACATTACATAACAGTCTTCACCACGTAGCACCATGTCGACCAGTTGTCCTTTACTGACAACTTTTTAATCCTGGTTCTGTATTCTGCCATCTTGCTTCAGAATCCAAAAAAATTCACTCAGAATTTTCTGAAACTTCTGTGCCTACCTCTATTCCTCACCTCAGGAATGACTACTGCACTTCTAGCAGTTTTCTGGCACTCCACAGGCTCTCTGTCAATCACCATGACATGCCATGATGCCAAAACACCAAAAATTGTCTTACAAAATCTCACCAAAAACAGTGCCTACACCTTTATTCCACTCAGGAATAATACTGCCCACCAAGCAGTAAACAGCACTGTACTTCACAATC
Organism: Proteroiulus fuscus; assembly: GCA_034700285.1. Classification (NCBI taxonomy): domain Eukaryota; kingdom Metazoa; phylum Arthropoda; class Diplopoda; order Julida; family Blaniulidae; genus Proteroiulus; species Proteroiulus fuscus. Next base: position 1,092 of record JAQIXP010005086.1, on the reverse strand, counting down.
ACCTCTGTGACTTACACCTATTTAACTATCAACTGTCAAATCTCAAAAATTTTAGTCCATATACAACTCACCATAAACTCGAAATTTCCACCAAAAATCCAGTTGATTACCAGCTGTTCCTCAACCACGCTCTGCTACCATGTTGAAGTTGGATAAATCAGGCTGGTTAGAGTTGAAAATTAAAGTTGTTTGTTCACACAAATGAACGTGGCACACTTCTTCATAAGCATTGGGGCGTAACAAACTATCAGCTGTTTGACATTACTGAGCATGCGCCAAATCGCCCCGAGAGGGCGCCACATGTTTGCGAAAAAAACTCACACATGCATTGGGGGAAAGCATTTACAGGGGCAAGCAACTCGTGCATTTTTGGGCATCAATCCCCAACACTATTGAACATTTCATAGACAACGTATTTCAAGGGGGAAGGTGCTTTCAGGGAATTATTACTGTACCAGTACATGTTGTTACAGTCGTCTTCATCCAGCATCAGTAGATGCATGTTGGTTCCATTTGTAGATTATGAGGTGCAGTAGAAGTGAGGTAAAAAGGTAAGGTAAGGGCAGGTGCAATGAGTTAATTTGAGGTTAGGTTAGGGTAGGTTACAACATGTGTGCTATGTGAAGACATGCTTTGCTGTTGGTTGCCCTAATGCAAGTGTGCAATACTGTTACAACAAATATATATGTTAGTGCAGCCCAGAGTCCACCATTGAGTAAATGGTACAACATTCGTACATTATGTTGTACATTCAAATAGGGCAGTTGTTACACTATGCTCAATGAACATGTCTTATGAAATGGCTATACGTACACTAACCAATGGTGCTGTATTCTTTTTGCAATCTTTTAATGCTGCTGACTGATACACCAGTCAGTTGGGATGCCTTTGCCATAATCTCAGTGATGCATATGTTAGATTGGTCCTCTTGTAGTGTGAACATGACATTAATAATGAGTTTCTTTTTCCCAGAGGATAGACATTTCCCTATAGTAAAATGAAATGAACAACATGTCCCTAGTGAAAATTCCAATATAACCAATAATATTGGTTTTATTGGTGCATTACTGGTAATACTGGTGTGTATATTGG